>MKEJ01015066.1:6252-20180 GCA_001753735.1 Embelia ribes
TATCATCTCATTGTACCAGGGAAAATATATTATGTCAAATCTATATTTATTATAAAAATTTCTTCCTAATTGAAAGATTAGTAATGTGTCTACCTGTACTTTGTGATCAAGTGATGAAGAAAAATGGCCATCTGAACCTTGGTGAAATCCGCCCCGACACAAAGTCTCACGCCTCCTCCAAAAGCCATGAAGTTCTTCGATCCCGCGTGCAAATCTTTTCCCTTCCCATTTTCATACATTTTAAGAAAAAAGGCTAAAATATTAGCAAATATATTTTGAATAAATTGAACTTCTTTCTCAATTATCGGTCAGTTACATATTGGAATTGGGCACCTAAGGCAGAACTTTTGATGGGAGTCTTTTTTCGAAAAGGAATTATAATTTAATTGTCTCATTACTTACATTATATTTCAAAAAAGAATAAAATGAATAGGAAAACTCTCCATTCTAGTTCAGGTTCAAGATTAAAAATTACCCTTTTTAGCAAAAAAATTTAATTTGTTATTTACTTATTTATATGTTATGATTAGAGGACTCCAAAGTCCAAAATTTGCAAAATTCGATGCCTTTAGGTGGCCGTGTATGCTATTATAGCTAGAGCCGGCCTTCGTCCGGATAGTGTTTAAGATATATCTATATCAAAACGGCAACTGAAAAGGTTAATTTACCTTTAAACAAGTTGTGCCTTGGTAACATTCGGATTTTCTACAATCAAAGTTGTGGCTACCACAATAAAAAACCAAGTTTGTGCGGTCTTTACAATTTTTTGGCACCAAAGTGTGAACGATAAAAACTAAACAGAAACTCACTCGACGTTCCAGCGATCACAACGCGTAATTAGACAAAATTTCACATGGTATTAGAGCGTAGGACCTGTATTCAAAGTTTCGCAGCTGCGGCCACTTCAATTAAAATATGTGAAATTGTTTCTAAGCGTTTATTTTACGAATACCTGCCAACGCCATGGATCGAACTCAAAGGGATTCTCATGCATGGATGAGCTTAGATGAGTCGATAATGTTGATACCATTACAAGCCAACCAGCTGGAATTGTATAACCTGCACGCATATAATAGTTTTGATTCTTTTGAATAACGGTGGTGGATACTATAATGGTAATGATTATTGTTTTTCAGATTGAAGGTGTAACGAACATAGCATAGCAGTTGACTGCGAATTAGTCTAATTTTTCCCTTTTCCTTTCCAAATCCATGGCTAATATAGTGGTGGTATCAGTCGCTACACCTTTGAAGTGGAAATCGTTACAAAATGGTTGCGCACTATATTTAAAACCTTGATACATATACGTACCTACTTATTTATCCATGATGTATGAAGTAATTTCTGTCTCCTTTTTTTTTTTTCCTTCACTTTCATTTTCATGCACCTTATTTTTATACTCTTACATGCCAAGCTTTTAATTTTTTTCCTTACCTCTCAAATCGACATCTTTAATCACTCTTCTTAGTATCATTGGCGCTATGTTGGCAAAACGTACTGTTTCGTTTATAACCTGCAAAACCAAAACCGTGGAAACATGTTTTAAGAAGGAAGATTTTGAATGAATATGTTGGTTAAAAGTTTAAAATTTGGTTCTGATTTGGTAAATTTCTCGTAATCTTTCTTATTACTAACTGATGTACAACCATCTCCTCAAAAAATTCAAGCACTTGGGAGGAGACGTATTCATTATCTATCATCTTCAACGCGTTTTTTTTCTCACCTGCAACATATATTTTAGCCAAGCAAATGCAGATTTGAAATTATATTCTACCATCTGAGAAAAAAACTTGACAGATATGCATATACTATTTTATTACCTTCCACAGTTTTCTAATTGGAACAAAAAATAAGTTTGTTGGACCGATTCCTCATCCCTGGTTCTTAGAGGGCTTTTCTAAGAATATCCTTTCATATAATAGCAACTACTCAAAAGTTGTCACTAGTTTGAAAATGAAATTTTGTACCAAATTCGAAATCACGTAAAAATAGATGAAACAAAATTTTAAAACCAATCGATTAAGAATCTTTTTGACGCATTTCCAAGACGAAGGTAGACAAACAAAACTGTTGGACAACGAGTTTTGGAATTCCGATTATCCCAATTTCTGGACTTGGAAACCAGTTTTTGAAACCGTAACCAAATAGGAAGCCAAGTAAC
Organism: Embelia ribes; assembly: GCA_001753735.1. Lineage (NCBI taxonomy): Eukaryota > Viridiplantae > Streptophyta > Magnoliopsida > Ericales > Primulaceae > Embelia > Embelia ribes. The sequence continues at coordinate 8,414 of MKEJ01015066.1, forward strand.
TCACCATATGTGTAAAATTCATAGATTTGTATTCATCCCATGTAATTTGCGAACCCTCATCCTTGAGCTTCCTCATAATTTCTTCATGCTCTTTCTGCCATGCGATAAGTAAATAATTGTCTTCGATTGACAAAAGAAATAAAAATAATTCAATACTATTTTTTTTTTTTTTTATCTTTCTTGCATTGTTGGGAGTTGACCTTATTTTAGGGTAATGTCCCTTGAATCTGAATTTTTTTTTTCACAGGTCTTCAATATATTTAAACTCTCTCAACCACCTTAGAAAAAGAAAATAAAAGAAAGAAAGAAAGAAATAAAAGCATTTATGTTCAACCTAAAAGGTGTTTTATTTTTGTTTTCTTGGTTTACAAAAACTAAAAGTTTAATTTGGAAAAACTCAATTCTTTTTTTCCCAGCTTAAGAAGAAACCCTATTTTTTGCTGATAAGCTTCTAACAGGAAAAAACAAAAAAACAAAAAAACAAAAAAAACATTTCACTTTATTCATGACTGACCGTAAGTTCCTCGAGCACCAAAGGATGCTCTGAAAGAAACTTTACGGCTAACGTAATGGCCATCGAGTTGGTTTCAAAAGTCGCAAAGAGAAGAAGAAAGGCTAAATCTATAGCAATTTCTTCTGTCAGAATTGTTCCTTCCTTCTTCACTTCCTCCAACAAATGGTCTAAGAAGTCGTTCCGGGGAGCCTGTGATGATTTTCGCTCGTCGAAAATATTTTTAATCACCTTTATGATATTTTTACGTCCCTGCAGAACAGTGAAAAATTTTTGTGAGAAAAAATGTATTATTTTCGTTTCTTGTTCCGATATAACTTTATTTGCATATAAACCTTATATTCAGAAAATGGAACCAAGTACTCGAAGATAAAGGAAGATAATTGAGTACATCAATAAAAAGTATTTTCTCCTATTTATATTTTTTGGAGTTTTGACCTTAATATTATTATTTTACAAACTATTTATCGAACCAAGTTATGTTGAATATTTATCAAAGTAAGTTTGTTTCAGAAGTTGTAGTTTGAAATCGGGACTTTTTGTCAATACATGAAAAAAAAGTTGTAGTTTGAAAGTGTTACTTTTACCCAAGGCATACAAAAAAGCATAGTTTCTCAAGGCATGACAAAAAAAAGTCGCTGTCTCAAAGTACAACTTTTTTCTGAAGGCACGAAAAAAAAGTCGCAGTGTAATGTTTTTAAGGCATGACAAAAAAGTTGCATTGTAATGTTTTTAATGAATGAATAGAAAATCGCACTTTGAAACTACGCCTTTTCTAATGCAGGAAAAAAAAAAAAAGAGTCAAAGTTACAAACGGCGACCTTTTGTTCATGCCTTAAAAAAGTCGCGGTTTCAAACTGCAATTTTCAAAAATAATTTTTGTCAAGAATTATTTTGAAAAACTTGGTTTGTTAAATAGTTTGCAAAACTACAATATTATTTGACATGGTCTTGATCAAGAATAAAATCTAATAACTAAGGCAAAAATTTAACATAAGAGTAAATACGCCTAACAGAAAATAAACCATTCTATAACCTATTTACTCGTATGAATTCAATATCTATTCTAACATTTTAATTAAATAATAAATATTTGGTTCCGGACCTGCATACACGAGCGATAAGTTGTCCCCGGAATGTTTATAGGGAAAGATATGATTCCTCCGGAGAAAGCTTCATAGTTCTTTTTTAGTTTCTTCAAGCCATTTCTATCCTCATAGCTAAACAACTTCTTCGCAAAGCATTCCAAAATCATCTGCAATTGAAAAAAGAAAGCGGAAAAACACATATTGAACGTCCGAAATTAGATTTCTTGAAAGCATTGCTAATGAGGAATGTAAATCTACTCAGTTGTTGAAGACGTAACAGGAGAAAAACCCGCATATTTGGACTCCCGAGTTCGATAGAAAAAGTATTTTGCTTATTTTTTGGCTATTGTAAATCTGCATGATATGGATTTTGCCAAATCAACACGAATCTTTTAACATATCAACAAAATATGTACCGTCCAAATTTAGAGTTATAATTGTGCACCGTGTATATTTTCATTAACGGTATGGTGGCCTAGATGGCATGAGATGCTTCAGAAACAAAAGATATGAGGTTACATCTATCGTGCCCCGAAATCCGGAGACCCCGAGAACATGAGATTTTAAGAAAATATTTTTTTATTTAGGGATTAAATATTATTTAGTAAACCAATATTTCACTTTTTATCTAATTAGTACATTAATATTTAAATTCTGTCAATTAATACACTAACGTGCGTTTAATTTTCCAATCAATACATTTTGAATTGTTTCCGTCTAAAAAGTGGAGGGAAATTGCTAACTTGTCATCCAGGTGCTTAAACATACACGTCACAGGGGATTAAAAATAAAAAACAAAAAAAAAAAGCCGGTTCTAGACTTGTAAAAAAAAAAATAAAGTAAAATATATTTTCCACTTTTTCTTAAAACGAATATATCTATAAATCCGTACAACGGATTTTAACTTGCTACCAATTGTATTAAAGCTTACAAAATGTATTTCGATTAGAGATATATTGATATATAAATTTAATTATTTTATATAAAATTAGCAAAAACTATATTTACATAGTATTAAACAAAATTACTGTATTTGGCATTCAATTTACACAATATTTTAATTCATTGATAAAACATCATATTATAGATATCATGATAATTGGATAAAAAATAATAGTAGTTATTATTATCGGGATCATTTATCACATACAAAAATTTAAATAAATGATAACTATTGTTATGATATCGGACTCCCCATCGGATAGAGTCCCTTGCTCCACTGAACTCACTCGAATTTTTGATCAAATGTCGGACAAGATCGGATAGGTATCGGATACAATAAAATTTGTAAATTCAAACACATTGCATTAAGGCATTGACACTAATGCCTCTCAACACCACAAAAGTTACGCCTTGACATAATCACAGTACTATAACAACTTAACATTCTCCACAGCACACAACTTTTCACATCACACACCATGCTACATCTATGCATATACATTGTATAATAATATTATAAATGCAAATAATAATATTATTATAAAAGTAAAAAATTCATTCGGAATTTTCAGGACATTGCATCCTCCCTACGTTAGGAAATTTCGTCAATGCAATTTGCATATACTAAGCCAAAAGAATAAAACATACCAGAATCAATAAAAGACTCTGAAAACTTTGCTCGCATCGCCTTTTCATATTCCCATGTCATTTCCTCTGTCAAGCCACTCTTCAACAATACTTTCACTAACTGAATCGATCTTTACCTCAACATTTATTCTTTCACATCAAGAATATGAATTGGTCACATCAAGAAAAAATAGTTGGGCCACGCTGTGTTGTCCGGGGCGGACGATCTGTTCGGCATCGGATAGTCATCAAGCACAACCATCTAACACCCATTTTGCATTAAAATTCAACTCTCGGTATAGAATTGGTCTGGAGGTTGTTCGGAGGTCTGTCTGGCAATGGATAGCCATCGGACTCCTTATCGGATAGAGCCTCTTGCTCCGCCAGACTTACTGGAATTTTTTGTCAAAGATCTAATCCTTTGTCTTGCTGTTAGACAGGCATCGGATACACCAAAATCTACAAATTCAAACACATTTCAACACCGATGCCTCTCAACACCACGAAAGCTATGCCTCGACATAATCTCCGTACTATAACAACTTCACATTTTCCACACCACACTACGTCTATGCATATATATCATATAATAATATTATAAATGCAAATAGTCATATTATTATAAAAGCAAAAAATTCATTCGGAATTTTTGGGATGTTACATCCTCCCTACATTAGGAAATTTCATCCCCGAAATTTGCACATACTATGCAAAAAGAAAAAAATATACTAGAATCAACGAAGAGCTCTGAAAACTTTGCTTGCATTACCTCTTCACATTCCCACATCATTTCCTTTGCCGAGCCACTTTTCCATAATACTTTCACTAACTGAATCGACCTCCTCCTCAAGACTTGTTTTTTCACATAAAAATAGGAATAGGATGAATCTCATACAACAAGTCTTCTTTTACATGGAGTCATCAAAATTGATCACACGAGAAGGATCCTGAATATACTTTCGAAGTATCGAAATGTGAAAAATGGGATGAATACTTAAGAGTTGAGGTGGCAAAGTAAGAATCCCCTTAAGAATAAGGAACAGACTAATGTAACGAGGTGAAAGTTTCCTTTTCTTTCTGAGTCATATAATACACTTTTTCGAAAAAACTCTCAGAAATACATGATCTCCCACTTCAAACGCTAACGGCCCCTTTTGCACATCTGCATAATTCTTATGATAATTCGAGCCATTTCTAACCGTTGTTTGATCAATTAAATATTCCAAATCGTTTCTTACACCAACTTGGAACCAAGAAACGTACCATTACCAATCTCCTCCTAACAAATAGGAGAGCTACAAGGACTTCCGTACAACACTTCAAAAGGAGCCATTTCAATACTCGAATGATAACTATTATTATATGCGAATTCTTTCAAGCTCACGTGATCCTTTCAACTAACACCAAAATCAAGGATGCATACCCAAAACATGTCCTTGATAGTTTGAATCATCCTCTCATATTGGCCATCCATTTGAGGATAAAAGGCGGTACTCAACGTAAGAGTTGTTCCTAAGGCCTCTTGGAGACTTGACAAAAAATGCGAAACAAAATGACAGTTACGAGCATACACAATGGGTATGGGAGCCTCGCACAAATGAATAATTTCATCTATATACTTCTAACAAAGCTTCTCAACCGAGTCGGTAGTATGTATAGGAATAAAATGCGCATACTTCGTTGATCAATTCACGATCATCCAAATAGTATTGCAACCCCTCTTTTGACGCATCTCAATAGACCGTATAGCCGATACCCCGTTCCGGAATGACAAGAATTGGAGCTGAGATCAGCAACGCTTTTACATTAAGAAAAGACTGCTCGCATTTAGAGTTCTACTCGAACTTCACACTTTTGTGAGTAAGTTTTGTCATCGGAGCCACCAAATGCAAAAAATCTCAAATGAATCGACGATAATACCCTACAAGCCCCAAGAAACTATGAATTTAAAAGGTAGATTTGGGTCATTCCCATTCGGTAATGGCCTTGATTTTTGAAAGATCTACCAAAACACCACTTTTCGAAACTACATGTCTGAGAAAATGGACCTCACACAACCAGAACTCATATTGAGAACTTCGCATATAGTCGATATTCTTGAAAAGTAGAAAGAATAACATACAAATATTCTCGACATGCCTTTTTTGAAGGCGAATAGACAAGAATGTCATCAATGAATACCACTACAAAACGATCAAGATAGGGTTAAAAGATATAATTAATCAAATCCATAAATACCGCCAGGGCATTCGTAATACCAAAGGGCATAACTTGGGACCCTTAATGGCCATAACAAGTGCGAAAAGTAGTTTTTGGAATATCTTCTTTTCGAATATACAAGTGGTGATACCTTGAATGCAAATCAATCTTTGAGAAGAATTTCGAACCCCGTAATTGGTCGAATAGATTAACAATCCTCGATAAAGGATACTTATTCTTGATGGTCACCTGATTCAACTTCTGGTAGTCAATTTCATAGGTATTGTGCCATCTTTCTTGGGTATGAATAAGGCCAGAGCACCCCCACAACAAAGCACTAGGCTGAATGAAGTCCTTAGTTTTAAGATCATCAACATGCACTCGCAACTCCTTTATCTCCACTAAAGCTAAACGGCGCAATATAAATCTGATTTGTCCCTGGAATTAAATTATTAGCAAATTCTACTTCCCTCATAGGAGGAAGTTTACTAAGCTCATCGGGAAATACATCTGAAAATTCATCAAAAATAGGAAGCAATCCCAACCTCGCATTCACCTCCTTAGAAATCGAAAGACAAGCTAACATGCATGTTAGACTAGCCTGAGCTTTACTCAAATAGGGAAGAGGAATCTGTCGCTCTCCCTAATAGCATATACTAACCCCTACAAGCGTCAGTATCGTTACCTTTCGCTTTTTGCAATCAATAATGACATGATAATGTGGCAATCAATCAATACCGATAATAAAGTCAAACTCCAAAATTCCAAACACAATGAAATCATATATGAATATATGATAAAAAATGATAAATTCATACCCCCAGCACACACTACCAATACAAAAAACATTCTCTCCCAGAGTATCGACATAGATAGGCAAATACAAACTCTCAATAGGCAACTCTAACATCTATGCAAAATGTGCATAAATTAAAGAGTACAAGGCGCTAGTATCAAATAGCACATGTGCCTAAGTAGAAAGAACATGCAATATACCTCACACAACGGAAGGCTCGGTCACATTCTAAGCTTGAAGTATAGTGAAAGTACGAGCCTGAGAAGACTGGTCCTGCTGAAATCCACATTGAGCACCACCATCACCACCACCTGAGTGGCTTCTACAAGACGGCCCCGTACCTTGATAAGAAGAAGTAGAAGAAGAGGGGTGGAGGAATATAAGGCATCCTCGAACTAGCCACAGAAGGAAAAGAAGATGGAATTGGTCTATTAGAGCTACTCAGAACTACAAAATCCTCGGGACAATAAGACTGCATGTGTCCCTACTACTGTACCTCCGACACAGTACCATAGGACAAGCGGATTGTACATGCCCTTCCATACCACAACAACAACATATAGTAGGTCGAGTATAGTTACAAACAAGATGGCCCTGTTGGCTGCATTGAAAACAACCCAACCCCTAAACGGTAGAGCTAGAAGAAGTAAAATGAGCAGGCTAGGAATGCCCACTACAAGAAGAAGAGAACGTATCTCAAAATTTCTTCCTATCACCGCCACCACTCATACTTGAACCTCCTCGCTACCAACACTACCACTACCTTCACCACCACATCGACTTCTCGTAACAATCTCTGCATCATGAACAAACTACAAGATTAGCCAAAAGGCCGAGGAGGATAAGAATCAATAACATGCTGTCTATCCAATAAACTTGCCTCTACTTTCATCACCGTAATAAAGTATCTTTAATAAGTATTATGAAGTCTCAAAACCACCAATGTTTGGATGAGAATGGTGAAGGCCATTCTCAAACCTACGAACACGAAACCTCTCCATAAAGATTAGCTCAGGTATATAACGAGATAGGCTAGTGAACACCCGTTGATATTATTGAACCGTCAAGTTCTTCTGAACAAAGATTAGCAAAGTCTTTCCTCTTTCTTTCCTGAAAAGTATCGGAAAAGAACTCCTCGAGAAAAAAACTTCGAATTGCATCCCAAGTCAAGCTATCTTGGCCACAAACTTACTCATGGTCCTTCCACCACTTTGCCATTCTCAAATTATCTTCTCGTATTTAAAGCGAGTTGAAAATCCATTTCACATTCGCCAACCACTGCTCCGCTACAATCTACTCTTTATCACCCTTGAAGATTTGATGATCCATCTTTCTAAAGTGCATTTGAGCCACCAAGTCTTGTGTCTCACTACTCTCCCCCTGTGTACTCCATGCCATGTTTCTAAACGCCTCTTCCATCACTCGAAGCATATTAGAAGATTCCGATTGAAGGCCCCCAACATTGCCAACGCCCAATTGCAGAACAAAATTCGCTTGCGCAAACTCTTCTACTCCCAATTAAGCTTAAGTATGTGGTGGATCATAAGGTTGAGTTTTGGGAACTTATTCCTTGCTTTCCTCCATCACTCCACCATCTCCTCATTAATATCCTCAAAGTTAGGAATATTATATGCTTCTCGAATTTCCACCTCACAAGCCCGAATATACATCGCTTCTACCTTATCCACATAATGTCCCCCCGCTCTACCATTACGGCCACCATGATTTCAACAAAGAATGACATAAGTTCACAATCATAAATGTCTTATACTCAATGCCTCCACAATAAAAAAACTCAACGCCTCCACAATAGAAAACTCTATGCCTTCGGATAATATAACTCTAGTCAAAAGCTACTACACTTTACTTATACAACACCACAACACATGCCACTAACAAACATACATCGCAATTATGCTCATGACCCTGCCATAAACTTTTCCCGCAAGCCACCGAGGTTTATGTAACTCAGTTAAGCTCTGATAACAACTTGTCAAGCCCCGAATTCCTGGAACCCGGGGGGTGAGTGTTTTCCCTTTTTAAAAGAAAAGGAAAAGGAAAATATAAATAATAAAGGAAAGGAAAAGAAAGGAAAATATCGCATCTATATTACCAATCCTTACTACAATATATCCAGATACAACATTCATATCAGTTTATACATATAGACTATCTGTGATATATAAATGTAGATATACATATAGTTTGCCTGCATTAATAACCATCAACAATAAAATTAAATACCATGTTTATATACATAAAAACAAGCTATGTGCTTGTCCCAAAAAATAAATATATATTGCATCTTATTCTAGCCCAAGAAGCATAATACAACAGAATATCCCTTTAAGGCAACAACAAAATATAATAAAGAATATGTCTTCAATAGAATTCTTAAAAAATATATCCATATAATGCCAATCCGAGCACCTCAAGGATGACCCTCACCCACCTCCGCACCTACATCACAAATATGACCAAAAATATATACAAAAAGAGTGTACGAGTTAGATTACTAACTTACACAATAAAATAAGATGCTATGTGATGCATCAAATGTATATGAAAACAACAACTATAAAGGTATGAATGCAATGCAATGCAACTCACACACTTTACGACTCTATACTATGCCACTGCCACCTAACATGACTCGAGATAAAGGTGGGACTAGTATCTCATCGTATTTGTAAAAGTTGGGTGATACTCTGCGTGCCTTTTCCTACAACATGGCGCACTCCAGGTGTGATTTTGATTATAGGCCCAACTTGCGTATGGTATTAACATATTGAACTGTCAAGATGCTCCCTGCGCAGGTTTTCCAATTTTCACGGTAAGGTGTCAGGCCTTCTCCTTAAATTTTACCACATGTAAAAAGTTGATACTTGGTCCCAAAAGAAGGAAAAAAGACTCAATCTAGCTATGCAATACGGATTAACACGTACCTAGTGACAAAACGATCACCACGAGATAAGGAACAAGATAGACAAATTTATTTCGATGTACCTTAAAGGCACGAAAATAGAGACACCACAAACAAACGAGAGGAAAGAAGAAACTTACCTCAAAATATAACTCTCGCACTAAGGATATCAAATATCTACTTTTTATCGATGTACACCCACCAGAGCTAGATGAAATGAGGAGAAGAAAATTAAATAAGACAATTACCACTCACACCCCCTCTTTCTATTTTCGAAATAAAGGAGAAAAAGTGAGGTTTGACTCCTCAAAAAGCATGATAAGAGTTAAAAAGTAGTGGAGCCATGCTGTATTGTTTGTCAATCCGTTCAGCCCTGGATAGCTGTCGGACACCCTTTTTGCCTTGAAAATCATCTCTCAGTATTGAATTAATCTGAAGGTTGTCCGGATGTCTATCCGGCCATGGACATCCATCGGACTCCCACCAGACAGAGTCCTTTACTCCATTGGACTCACTAGAATTTTTTTATCAAAGGTCCAACCATCGGATAGATGTCAAACATACCAAAATCTACAAATTCAAACATATTTCACTTAGGCATTAACACTAATACCTCAACACCACAAAAGCTATGCCTCAACATAATCCCCGCACTATAACAACTTCATATTCTCCACACTACACAACTTCACACATTACACACCATTCTACATCTATGCATATACATCATATAATAATATTATAAATGTGCATAATAATTTTATTATAAAAACCCGAAACATTACACAAATAATATTTCTTTGACTCAATTTACGAGTAAGTAGTCTAGCCATACTGATTAAAGCGTAAGTGATTGTCAATAATTAGATTCGTAATGAGTTGTGAATCTAGTTAGATTTGTATAAGTAAAACATTTCTGAAATCAATGATGAAACCAAGTAAAACTCAGAAACCAAACCGTACCTCTCCGCTTGCTTCCTTCAAATCCACACTGTCATTGCTACTCCAAGATTTCAAAAATCTCATCGTATTTTGATTCATATCACGAAAGAGATTTTCCTTCAAGTTTTCATGGCCGGTGAATTTTAATATCAAGTTCTTGAGGTATTTGTGGACGACCCCGTGGTGCTTAACTAGACCTTGGTCTCCGAAACTTTTCATAAAACTCTCTGTGTACCAACACTCAAAATATCTGCCTTCTTGTTGAAATATATAGTGATTTATCTCAGGATCGGTCGATACAATCATCTGCTGACCAAGTAGATTTGTTCGAAACAAAGGCCCGTACCTGCAAAAGATAAGACAGCAAGATAATAACTATTTTTTCTCTTTTTAAGTGTTCCGGGACTATCCCTTGAGATTCAGCATTTCATGTAAGTAAAGCCTCAAACATAGGTACACATGTATGGATTCGGACATGAGCGAAGGCACGGATTTGAGAACTCTTGAAAATTGCCAAATACGGATTTGATGGCACACATTATACTTTTTCTTTCTATATTATACTTGTTATAAGTTACATATTCATAATTGCCTGTAAGAAGTCACCAAAAACATATAATTGATGAGTATCTATGATGGACAAAAGATTACATAACATTGAATCTTGAGTACTTAACAGAAGAGAAACTTAGAAATTATATGATTTCATAATCTTGTAAGCGAAACCAAAAGTATCAATCATCGAAGGACCTAAAACTATGCCGTCTGTCAAAGTGATAGACAAGAATTGAGTTGCGACATGCTACAACTAACTAAATATATAACTAAGTATGAGTATTCATTTCATAATATTTTCACAAAAGTCGTCGTGTCTAACACATGTCGAAGTTGAGTTTGTTGCATGTCCACTATCCTCGTAATTAATTCATACTTTAGACAGGTCATGGCGTGTCCGACATGTGTCCAGCCATGTCCTGTACGTATCTTAGTCCGCAATTACTCAGACACAACAACAGGACCCTAATTTAGTGAGTCAACGCTTCATAGCATTTCATGATCTAAGACGGAAGAAATCTTGAAAACCTAGTTCCTGCTTGCGGGAAAATATAATTATACAGGGTTTGATCAATTCATTAAGTAATTTTCAATTTATGGTTATAGCAATTATCGGCATCCTCAAGAATCAAGCTAAAGATTTGCTTATTGTAGCAATGCCGAAAATTGTAAAACAAATATCTATATGTACACTTGTATGAAGTCTTTGTCTTTTCAATATATTAAAATACGTTACCTTGCCATTCTCTTGGAGAAGAACGGAGGTATATCCAACTTCGAGTAAGGCGAAAAGAACTGAATCGTTTCGCCAATAATCGGGAAGCCCATGGAACCAGGGGGAAGTTTTCCTTTTCCCTTAGGGTTCCACCATTGATGCACCAAATATGTCATCCATATAACCAATAGAGCAACTATGCATGGAAACCACATTCTTTGTTGAGTAGTTGTTGTGATACATGTTACTTTTTATCCTTGAAGGTGCGTGTATATATATAGCTGCCTTCAATGGCAATACAATGTTATGCAATGTTTGCTTTATGTCTCATCTGTTAAATCAAAGTTAAAACCGATCAAATTGTTAAAAACCAACTGTACTATGCTCCAATTGAATTTTTAAGAATACGTGCTCTCACTGGTGGATGTAAATAGGGGCATGGGGGTCAATTGCCCCCCCTTACTTTTTT
>MKEJ01015068.1:0-13480 GCA_001753735.1 Embelia ribes
ATTGCTAAATGCTAATCCACCTAAATTTCCCAATATATATACATGAACAGAAGTTAATGCTAATCCACCTAAATTTTCCAATATATATACATGAACAGAAGTTTAACTTGTATCTCTGTCTAAGCCAAGAAATTCAAAGATTTCTCTATAATGGTTCAAATGGAACTCCCAAAAAACCCAAGCGGAAAGCAAAACCAACCCATATCTGTTCCCTTCATTTGGGAAACAAGACCCGGAACCCCGAGAAACGACTGGAAACCAGTTAGACCATCCCGACCCCTACCACCCCCGCCAACTCTTCCTCCGATCAAGCTCATCGCATCGGTTCCCTTCGTATGGGAGGAAAAGCCTGGGACACCACTGCCATCTTTTTCCCAACCAACAAGGGGATTTGGAAACAAAGGTGAAAACAATCTTGGCAACAAAGATGAGATGGAGATGATTTTCCAGTCATTCAATTTCCAAACAGATGAATCGTATAACTCGGTTACCTCGCAGCTGGCCAACGGCCTCTTGCCACTGCCACCTCATCACCCTATCAAGCTGAATGCTTCCATCCCATTCCAATGGGAGGAAAAACCCCGGAAAGCACTTCCGTCTTATCTTTTACCAACTAAAGAATTTGAAAACGGAACCCAGAATGAAAGGGAGATGATTTTCGAATCAGATTTCGAAACAGTCAGTTTCAAAACTGACGAACCGTTCAGCTGCATGCCATCGCAGCAAGCCAACCGGTTTGAACCACCACCACCTCATCCTCCAATCAAGCTCAGTGCGTCAATCCCCTTTGAATGGGAGGAAAAACCAGGAAAACCACTTCCTTCTTTTCCCTTCCCGGCTCCAATTTACTCTCAATATGTTGATAGTGTTGAAAACGGAAGCGAAAATGAGAAGGAAATGATTTCTGAATCAGATTCTGAAACACTCAGTTTCCACACCAATGAGTCGTACAACTCGGTTCCCTCTCTACTAGCCAACGGCCTCGTGCCAGCTGTCACTATTGCCAAAGCCATCCCTGTTTCGGAAAGACCACCTTCACCGCCAGGTTACGAATCGGATAGCAGTACGAGTAGCTATGAAACAGGTACGACGAGCCTAATCGGGGCACCTTTCTTGGAGAGACTATTTCCGCTTCTATCGCCCAAGTTGAGTTTTCCCGAAAAAGTCAGGTGTCCTGAAGAAAAGATTAACAGTTCCAAAGATCACAAGACAAAATTACAAAGGAAAGATTCAGACTGCGAGAGCAGTTTCAGTGCCACAGTAAGAAGGCCAACGACGACACTAGGTGAGCTGATCATGATGAGCCGGAGGCAGAGTTCCATAAGAAAAGCAGTTCAAATCCGAACACATAATTCTATGGTAATTCATTGGTTTCTCTTTACTTCAAATTTTGATTAGTACCAAAAAGGCCTAGTTGGATAGCATCGACACCAATACATAAAATAGATATACCAAAATTGATGAAATTGTTTACCAAATAGGACAGAAAAATAATCCTAAACACAAGGATTGAAACGTGAGATACACAATTGACAGAAAAAAAATAAAAATAAAGAGTTCTACACTTTTAAAGGATAAGGAATAATCATTCTATTTTTCACCTGGGCTCAGACATTACATCTATATTTTTCTTTTGCTTAACCAAAGAAAAAACCGTTAATATTTTATAATTTCAAACTCTAATAATAAAATTACATTCTTAATCAATTTACAGAATCAACTACTCTAACAACAAAAAGACAATCGGAAAACAGAAAGGCAATGGAAAACAAAGAGATAATAAACGAAAAGAAATAAGAAAGCAAAAATACAATAAACGAAAATACCAGTCCATATCCGGACTAATATCCTGCATCAATTACGATAAGGCCTAATTTTGTAGCAGGGAGACGAATGCATAAAATTGTTCTACCAGAAAAGATGGCAAGTGTTCAGAAATTACATTTAAATTATTCCAAACTTGAACAAAGGAATATAAATCCAAGAACCGAAAGGAACAATCACATATTAGAACCAATTCGTCAAAGAAAATAAAGCATATTAGTAACATTGATATGTTAACAAGCTTACATAATAGCAATCAGACGCAACTTATACCGGCTTGCATCTTTGCTGGAAAAGACTAAAGAAAAAAGCAGATGCATTCAGCTTAATTAGGTTAAAACAACAAAAAATTTAAGTTACGAGTAGAGAAGCCAAATGAAAACCAACTTTTAAGGGGGGAAAAAAACTTGAGATTAAAAGTTGCAATCGGACCAGCCTGAGAAGTACAAGCCACTTGACCATGATGATTGAAATGCAGTGGTCTTACCTGATTACTGACATGGCAGGGATCTATGAAGAAGGGTGCAACGGGGTGCTTCCTGTCTGGGATTACCAACAGGATTGAAGGACTGCAAAGGAAGATAAAGAAGCAGTTGCAGCTCAAACTGATATAAACATATGTGCTTACATACTTGGTTCTGTTTGGTGTTGCTTATTTCTATGGTGCTTTAACTTTACCCTTCATTAGAGTTAAAATGTTCAAAATTAGTTTCTTAGGAGAAGAAATAAAGTCGAAGCACCGAAAAAAGTGAAGCATAACCAAGCTTTCAGACCATACCAATGCAAAATTTGTATCAGTCATTGCATTGTAATCAATACATTCAATTGTGGGTCAAGAAAAAAGAATATTTCTTTTCTTTTGCAGTGTAAATCAATTCAAAATGAAAAAAAGTTCAAATGTGACTATTGAGTATATTAGCTTAACTTCACAAGTCTAAGGCACTTGGACTATTGGGATTACGAGTTCCAATAAGCTTCTTAATTTGTTCAACAACTAGAAGAATACCCTGCACCATTCAAGCGGTAAAACAACATCTAAACCATCCCGGCTCAATGCAGCATAAACTTGAAGCAGCAGCAACATAAGATCATTTCAACCATCTTATGTTACTCCAAAAAAATTTAAAATTTCACTACAAAAACAATAATATTATTTCACTAAAAAAAATAATAATAATAGCTAGGTCAAATATAAGATACCATATTGCTTGCACGCTGTTGATAGTGATTCGACAAACGAAGAAAAACCAGCCAATAAGGCAGATAAAGTATGAACTTGGTGGTTTCATCGTTTGCGAGTTATTTGCACAATAATTCTGATTGAGTTCAGATCTCTTCTTCCGCAACTTCTCCAAAACCGATTCTTCAAACAAACGGAACTCGTCTCCTTATACGCCGCCCACAAATCTATGAGCACAGGGACAATTGCTACATGCTTTTGGTGGAGCCCGGAATGGAGAATCCTTTTCTTCATAATTTTGCCTCTTGCCATTGAATTGATTTTGGTCGCGCAACTTTCCAATCTTGGTTCGGATAATATAGTCGAAATTCTCCCTCGTTATTGGGTTAGTTAAAATCACGTACGAGCAACGCAGTTGTTGGAAATTCACTTGCGCATTCTTATCATCTGGCCTCTTATCAGGATGCAGTTCTAGCGCCTTTTTCTTGTACGCAGTTTAAATATCCCATCGTGAGATTCTTAATCCTTCTTCTCCGGGAGGTAATCCCAATATAACATAATGATCAATGATCCCTTCCATTAGAATAGAATAGAGGAGAAAGAAGAGATATATGCAGAAACCAAATCGCAATTTCAAAGATTTATCTATTAGAGCGAAATAAAACCGTAACTTCAACCAATAACCCTAATTTCAAAGATTTAAGTCAACTCTCACGGTGATCTAATACGCTGATGATATACCGGAGAGAAGATTATATATACATACATATATGTGTGTATGTATGTATGTATATAAAGAGAGAGAAAATGAAGGAAACTCTTACGAAAAATCTGAGGGATTTGATCAGAAACGGTTGGGTAGAGAGAGGGATTTCCTCTTTGGCTATATATAGTGTATTTTCTGCAATTAATAAATGTTCATATGAATAATTTATCTAAAAAGTTTACTTATATTTGCTGTACATATTTATTGTAAAAAAATATTAAGAATATTGAAATGGATAGTGTTGCTTGTTCCACGAGTTTGGAAATAGTTTATGAGATTTAATTTAGAAGAGTTTAGTAGGAATATATATTACCATTTTTTATTCAGATTCAGATTAGAATTTTCTATTTGACTAAATATTGACATGTTTCTCTTCGCAATAAATAAATAAAACTAAGTAATATCTGCCTTTATGTTTCATATCACAACCGTATGATTCTAGCATAATTATATATATTGATATAAATATTGTTTCTTGTTCGATAAATTAGAAAATATTTGATAAGATTTAATTTAGTAGGGTTTTAATAGCAATATATTTTCTTTTTTATTTAGATTTAGATTAGTATTTTTATTTTTTTTCTTCCGATTCTGACTAAGCTATTGATGTACCTACATATAATGAAGTGTTTCTCTTCCTAACGAATAAAATCAGATCATTATTAAAAAAGCAGCAGTTTTGAACAAAAAAACAACTTATTTTTGACTATTAAAAAGTTGGAAGAATATACCTTAATTTTTTTTATTTTTTTGTCTAAATAAAAATAAATTGAGATTGAAGTCAACAGTCAAATGCAATCCAAATTTGAAAAAAAAAAAAAGAAAAACATAGCATGGATAATAGATATTCATTTAGAAGTAATCATGTCTACAAATATTGTGTATTGACATTTAAAATTCTATGCACTAATCTTGTAATTAAACACCCACTCTATTTGCAAATAATTAGTGCAGCTTCACATACACATATTTTTGGTCAAAAAGTAATTTCACACGTTTTGATGACAGGTAAATACCAATATCATCCCTATTTTCTTATGTCTTCATTTTGATTGACGGATTAATAACGGTAATTCATTGAATTTTGAAATGCATAAACTTCGTTCAAAAAGGAACATACACCAATTATTTTTTGACATTTTAAAAAATGAATTGTACCAATTAGTTACGAACACAAGGAATATAAGATGATGCATAATCTATATAATTAAGGGATAGGTTGAAATTTCGATTTAATTTATAGGTCCCAAACTTTGATTGCAGATAATGTAGCCCATTTGATACGAGCTATATTAATCCCTACACCTTACAAAGGGCCATCAATTAGACAGTTACAACTCAACCAGGTTCGAGTTATAATACGAAGAGCAAAGTACACAAGCACAACGCCAAAAGTTTAGCCCATTTTAATTTGTACAAATTTCAAACATAAGTAATGGTAGCATGTCATATGTAGTATTGCTTAGTGAATGTTTTATTATGGTAAAAATGACAGAATTAGCATTACATGCTAGCTCAGTTGATATAGATAGTGGGCTCGTTTGGTTACATCTTAAAAACACATAAGTATAATTTTTTGTTGGAGATTGAAAAATATATTTTTAAGTAATACTTACAAATAAGTATATTTTTTATTGGAGGTTCAAAAACATATTTTTAAGTAATACTTATAAGTATTGTATGTGTGTTTGGTAGAAATTCAAAAATATATACTTTATTGTACTAAAAATTGTGAAAAATACTCCCTCCATTTCAAAATATGTGTCACTTTATGTCTATGCATAAGGATTAAGAAATTTATTAAATATTATAAATTTAAACAAATAATATATACAAATTAACTAAATATTCTTCATTAAATGTTTATTTTTTGTGGAATGGTTAGAATATTTAATTAAAATAAGATGGGTAAAATTGGAAAAAAAGTAATAAATATATTATTGATTTTCTAAAGTGACACATATTTTAAAACAAAATAATTTATTTAAAGCGATCCTTATTTTAAAATGAAGGGAGTAATCAATAATAGGGTAAAGCATGAAATAAATATAATTTTTTGAAAAAATTAGCAATGTCTTTACTTCTACAGAACATTATTTCGATAGTTTTAAAAAATATATATTTTATTTTTATTAGTAAAATAAAATAATATATTTTTATTTTTTAATCAAAAGTACAAAATTATTACGTTATTTTATTTTTTAATCAAAAGTACAAAATTATTACGTTTGAAAGTTGCCCGAACAAGCCCTATATTATCTAACCATCCAATACAATAGTGAAAGATCACTTTTTTCCTTTTATTTATTTTTATTTATTTTTTTATAATTGGTATGAAAGTCAATAAACGCACAAAAAGTAACTTCACTTTTCGGATTACGTTTATCCTTTATCGTCTCTTAGCGGCATACGGGGACAAAAATGGGCACATTTTAGAATTGCGTATTTCAAAAGCTCCAATCTTTAGCTATTTTAGCTTCAATTATTAATTTGGGGATTTAAAAAAGCTCCTCCTCTCATCTGGGTGGGTGAGCAAAAGCCCTTTTAAGCCCTCTCCATAAGCTGAATTTGAGGGCTTTTGGGTTGAATTGCTGCATATCTGAAAGATGGGTTCTTTTGGCATGTTGGCAAGAAGGGTTGTTCTGACTGAGACACCTGTGATGGTTCAGGTAAAAACTCATCAAACCCTAAATTGGGCTGTGTTTTGCTTCATATATACTTTATATATATGTATATATATATTCTTCACTATGTATGTATGTGAATATATTAAGTGGGTTTGTCTTTGTTTGATGGTAAGTGGGGGGTTCATTGTTTGCAGATACAGGAGTTGATCCGAGGTGCCAAGGATGCAATTTCTCTAGCTCAGGTATGTTTATTGAGTAATGGAACACGTACGGAAACTGTACAAATATTTACTTGGTTACATAGTGTACTTAAATCTTTTCCTTAAATATAGGATAAAATGTTTTGTGTGTAACCATGCGGCTATTTGTACAATTGTGGTAAAGAATAGTTGGTACAATGAATTATTTCCTTGATAGTTTAATTAAAGTTTGTGAGTGGGCTTATGGTTGAGGAGTTCAAGAAATTGAGAAATGTGTAGCAAATTGGTTTCTGTCTCTTGGTGCTCAATTTATAAATTCCTTAGAGATATGTGTTATTTTCCCCTGGAAACATGCCTAGGTTGTTGTGATCATGGTGTTAAGAAGACTTTAGATCTTTCGATTTTTTCGATAGCTGGTATTTGAGAGTAGGGTCAGTTAAAAGTTATGAGTTGAACTTTGATTATAAAACTACAATCTTGTACTTTATTGCCCTTTTTTATACAAGCGCTATTACATCACTTTGTAATTGATTAAGCTCACGCATATGCTATGTGTAACAGTGAATGGGATTGTGCTAATGCTTGTTGTCGTCGCTAGAACTATTCAATTAAATGAACTTCGGGAGGAATTTTCAGTTTGAGAATTTATGCCCTTTAAGAAAAATGTCTGAGGAAAAGGGTAGTTTTTTTCCTTAAAGAAAATTAAGAAATTTTGTCTTGCTTGTTGGGCTATATAAATAAATATGAAGGCTTAAAAAAAAAATTGTTGATCGGAGGTTACTTGCTTTTTTGAGTTGATGAAAGTTCAACACATACTTGTAGCATCAATTATATTGGAGTTGCAGCTTAGCCTTTAGTTGTTGTGGCTTAGTAGACAACATTTGGTGCTTGGTACACCCCAGATATGACTCGAAGGACGAGTTCTTCTAAATATTTAGACATTCTCAAAAACAATAACTTTTACTACCCTGCATCTGCTATGAATTTTGTCCTTGGTAGAAGGTAAATTTTATTTGGCGAGTCTCTCTAGAATTTTGCCGATTGATGTGACGGAATTGTACATTATGTATCCTCATTGTCATCTGATTTAATGTCTTATATTGCTTTTCTTTGGAACTTTGTCATTCTGTGGGTTATATTAGTACTCTTCTTTTTTTTTTTTGGCAGGGAGTCGTATATTGGCAACCACCAAACCAAGCCTTAGAGAAGGTTAAAGATCTCGTATGGGATCCTTCAGTCAGCCGTTACGGTGCTGATGAAGGCCTTCCTGAGCTCAGGGAGGCACTTCTTAGAAAGGTAGTTTTATTGATTTCTATTTTCTAGTTCCTTGATCCTAAAAGTTTGTGGCATAATTGATCTTATGTTTCAACTCATTTTTCAAAATTTGGAACAATGTTTTTTCTTCTTGCTCGTATGTAATCTGTTGTTCTATAATTTTTGCTCCCTTCTTTTGGCAGATGCGCCAGGAAAACAACTTGCATAAATCTTCAGTGATGGTTACTGCAGGGGCAAATCAGGTGATGCTTCTTCTTGATATCAACGGTTTTTTTTTTTCCAATTTGCGTACAGATTTTGTGGGACTTTCCATCATCTTATGGAAATTTTATCTTTTCCCGTTTTCTGATTTTCAGGCATTTGTTAATATAGTTCTCACGTTGTGTGATGCTGGGGATTCTGTTGTTATGTTTGCACCGTACTACTTCAATGCGTACATGTCCTTTCAAATGACCGGTGTTACTAACATTTTGGTGGGCCCCGGTGATCCAAAGACACTATATCCGGATGCAGGTTAGACCCTTCATGGTTTGTTTTTCGAATAGTTGTTGAATTATGTGTACTTATATACTGTAACATGTGCATAAAGGGCAATAATACATATGGTTAAAAGGCATTTGCATATTGTGCCATCTCATTAGTATGAGGTTTTGCCTTTTCAGAGTGGCTAGAGAGGACGTTACGAGAAACTAAACCTACTCCGAAGCTTGTCACTGTTGTTAATCCTGGCAACCCATCTGGAACTTACATTCCAGGCCCTCTTCTCAAGGTCTCTCTCTCTTTCTGTCTGCACCTGCATTCCGAGTTTGCACGTGCATTCTTTATCAAATCCCGTATCTTTTTCACATATTCTCTTTAATTCTTTCGAACAGAGAATTTCGGAAATATGCAAGAATGCTGGAAGTTGGCTTGTTGTAGATAATACATACGAGTAAGAATCTTCTGCTACGCGTACTCTTCTTGATCAAAAAAATTTCGTTATTGTGGGAACTCTATCCTAATTTTTTGAAATGTTTTGATTGTTTTCCATACATTTTTCGGGGACGAATGAATTTGTGTAAAGTTAGTGTCTTAACAGATATATCATGGGCAGGTACTTCATGTATGATGGTCTCAAACACACATGTGTAGAGGACACTCACATAGTCAACATTTTCTCGTTTTCTAAAGCATATGGGATGATGGGTTGGCGCGTTGGATACGTGAGTAACGATACCCTTACTCTATTTCATATTGTATATTAAAACAGTTCATCTCTATTCTTTGTTATAATAGAATTATCACAAAATGAGGTTTATTGACTACAAATTGTTCTAGGGTGCAAGTATGAACTTGAAAATGAACTAGGAAAAGTAAAAAGCCCTTTAATTTTCTCCTTTTTGAACCTACAAGTTCTTGTCCACAGTGCGGGGTTTTGTTTGGAAGAGAAAAATACATTGCTGTCAGTATTATAATACTTGGACCACATTAGGGATGTGTAAGTATTGGAATAATTACAATGTCAGAACCTTCTGATATTTTATTTGATTAAACAAAGTGTAATCATCGATTACAGGATTAGTGATGGTTGGATGTGTTTGTACCCTTAGTACCGTATTAGTAATATTGTTCAATACATTTGATAGTCCGAATACTGCTTTATTCTATAGGTGTAACAAATATAATCTCAGGGTTTGTTTGGTTGCAGTTTATAAGCTCTAGCTTCTTAGTTTTTTTGCTTAAAAGCTGGACAACGTTTAGCTGCTCAGCTTATAAGTTGAGCTTATTTGCTGTTTTGACCTAAATAAGTTGGAAATTTTAAACCGGATGCATCCAATTTTTTTCTTAGTCAGAAATAAGTTGTCTTATTTGCTAAAAGTTGTAACCAAACGAACCTTAGTCAAATTTTGTGGGTTTCATGATATATAAGTACTTTCGATTAAGAGCTATATGAGTTGTATGTATGCAGATAGCGTTCCCCACAGAGGTGGAGGGCTTAGGAGCCCAACTCCTTAAAGTCCAAGACAACATCCCAATCTGCGCCGCTATAATCTCTCAGCGTGTAGCCCTTTATTCCCTAGAAGTGGGGCCCGAGTGGGTGACCGAACAAGTGAAGGATCTCGTAAAGAACCGAGAGATTCTCTTAGAAGCTTTATCCCCCTTGGGGGAGGATTCAGTCAAAGGAGGGGAAGGCGCAATCTACCTCTGGGCAAAGCTGCCCAATAAATACAGAGACGAATTTGAAGTGGTTCGTTGGCTAGCCAACAAGCACGGGATTGTTGTGATCCCAGGTGGCGCCTGTGGCTGCCCGGGTTACGTTCGGATATCGTTTGGCGGGTTGAGGGAAGATGATTGTCGGGTAGCTGCGGGGAGGCTAAGAAGGGGATTAGAGGAATTGGTGAGGGACGGGATGGTAATTTGAGAAGTGCCAAGTCATGGATATTTTGTTGGTTTATTTTTATTTTCAAAACAAAAAGGTTTATCTTGATACACATTGATCATTGTTGCACACAAAAGTGCCAAACATGTTTCAAAAGCTTGTTTGTAATTGAATGTTGATGGCCCCTTGAAATGAGAAATGTGATTGGGGGTCAGAATAATTTATCAACATCTTGTTGTTCCAAAAATGCAATAAAAGGTTTTACGACATATTGTGATTTCTTGATATATTTGTAGAAAAAACTGTCCAGAATGTGCAGTGTTGATAAAAATTGGACTGTATTTTTCTATGCAGCCCTCAGGGATCTGTGTGATATGTGTTGCATTTGTTATAGTGTTGCTACATATAGTTTCAACTCTTTGCCCATGGCGGTGTTGAAGTGGCTATAATTGTGTTTGGTGATCGTGAAAGTTTGGAATGTAGACGGGCTTTTGTTTAAATATTTGTGGCGCATTCTGAAAACTATTATCAAATGTTCCAAAGAACTTTTGTTGGTACAAGTAATTGGTCACCTTTTCTCCTACTTTGGACAAGGTTTTAAAATTTGGTTGAAACCGTTATATATAGAAAGGTTTCAACTGCCGTCGCAACCGATAAGAATTAAATTCGTAGCAAAAACCGTAATTTCAGCTGTTATGGTTGTTATAGCAGCTGTTATGAATATTATATTATTATTATTATTTTTTTGGCTTTTCTTTTATCTCCATATTTTTTATTTATTACTTTGAAATTATGATGAATAATAACAAGGTCATATCATTCTTGAAAAAAACAAGTATTTCCCAGACAACTTTTACCATGTGAAGCAACAATGCAATGGGTCACTTATGTCAATCACTCTTTGAATTATTAGTGTGTGTCGGTGTGATAAGATTTCAAAAGAAATAAAAATAAAAATAACAACAATAATTTAAGATTTCCAAGCTGGCTTTCAACTATAAAACGAATGGGTCGGTATTTCAAAATTTATATACATTCACAACACAAAAAACCGCCCCAACTAAGGCTAGCCACTAGCGCCTTTGTTTTTCCAGTTCCAATTTTGGCCTCTTAACTAGCTTTTTTGTTTGGTCTACCATTGCCTCTGTTTACATTCTTGGCTCGACTTCGTCTAGCTCATGACATGATTTTTTTCACTTATTTGGCGGTTTGGCAATCTCATAATCATTCATTAGTTCGATATATCCATATCGACCTTGAGTCGACTCACGGATACTTGAGTTGGTTCATCAAGCGTTTTGCTGGCGAGGGTGCTAGATCAATTCAATTAGCATACTATTTGTTTGCTTGGTTGTAGCTCAAGCGTGATATCATTCACATAGGTATTACCCCTCACCATTAATCAAATCACAAGAAAAAGTTGTATAAAGAGTAAACACTAAGTGTGAATATAAATAGTTTTAATTATTAGATAAATTTGAAAATATGTCCAACTTCAATATATTTACTGTTTAAAATTAATGATGTAATTAATTTTAACTATCAGATAAATTTTTAATTATTCTTATACTTCTTCCCTAGAGTATATGAAAATACCAAGTACTTTCATTAAAAAAATATAAGTATATCAAACATTGAAAAGGAATAAAAAATATAAACAAAGTAAATAACTTCCCCATATTTCATATCACATTCAGAGTCAAAGGTGATTAGAGAGTTTTTATATTAGTATATTTATATTACATATGAATCATGTTTGAATTGTAGGAACAAAATAGAAAATA
Organism: Embelia ribes; assembly: GCA_001753735.1. Taxonomy (NCBI): domain Eukaryota; kingdom Viridiplantae; phylum Streptophyta; class Magnoliopsida; order Ericales; family Primulaceae; genus Embelia; species Embelia ribes. The sequence continues at coordinate 12,016 of MKEJ01015068.1, forward strand.
TATTGGGAAAATAATAAAGAAGGCGGTACTAGAGATATTGGGTGGAGATTTGGTAATCCAATTAATGGTGACAAAAATCATGTCTTTTGCCAATTTTGTAAGACTACTATCAAAGGTAGAATTACAAGATTTAAAGAACATTTAGCACATAAATCGGGTAATGTATGTAAGTGCCCTAGTGTTAATCCAGAAGTACGACAAGATATAATGAAATTATTGAATGTAAACAAAGCATCCAAATTTGATAAAGAAAAAAGAAAGGCTGAATTGCAGGACCAATTGATAAACAGAAGTAAAGACGATGAGCAATATTATCAAAATATTTCAGATGACGATTCCGATTCAGATCCAAAAATGAGTTTAGCTCAACGAGAAAGTCTTCAAGCACAATAAGAATGGGAGATGGGACGTTCATTTAGAGGAGCTACAGGGCCTCATTTTGAAGTTGAGGGTGGTTTAACACGACGGGGTGCAAATAATATTAAAAAAAGTATGGGCAGTCCATTTTATCGATCACAGTTTGTTCGTGATTGTGGTGGGAGTGGTTGAAAATTGATTGATTCTAATGACCCTGAAGTAAGATTGTATGCTTATAATCCATTACTTCGCAAAACTAAGGGTGCAAAACGAGCAAAAATTAATACTGGTACAATGAAGAAATTAGAGAAAAACTAGGAAATACAGTTTCTAAGTTTTTCTTTACAACCGGCTTCCATTTCATGCGGCTGATTCACTGTGGACTCAGCCAATGCTTGATGTTGCTGCTGAAGTGGGAAAAGGAGTTAAAGGACCGAGTGCTTATGAGATATATTAAATATATTTGGAAAATGAGTATTCGGAAATGAAGGCATGGATAACATCATTTAAGGAGGCCTGGATAGAAAGAGGTGCTACCATTATGTGTGGTGGTTGGTCAAGTCAGACCAAGCTACATATCAACAACTTTTTGGTACATAGCAACAGAGATACGATTTTTCTGAAATCTATTGGTACATCTAGTATTCTGAGCAAAAATTTAGAATATTATTTTAAATTGATGGATGAGGTAGTTAAAAAAGTTGGTGAACGATTTATAGTTCAGATGGTCACTGAAAATACATCAACAATGAAAAAGGTAGAAAAAAGTTAATGGAGAAAAGAAAGCTTTTGTACTGGATAGGATGTGCAGAATATTGTATTGATCTAATCATGGAAGAAATTTGCAAAAATGGCAGTATAAGCAAAGTTATTGAAGAGGGAAATATTTCATTTACAATTGTGAATGGGCTCATGACTTTATGAGAACATTTACTGAAAGTAAAGAACTTCTTCGACCTAGAATCACTAGATGTGCAACTAATTTTATTACCATTGAAAGTATCGTTAGGTTTAATCAACAGCTTATAACAATATTTAGCATTGATCAATGTAAAAATTCGACTTGGGGGATGGCTAAGAAAGATCCACCGTACGAATCAAGGAAAAT
>MKEJ01015069.1:0-13438 GCA_001753735.1 Embelia ribes
CACAAATTAACTAACTTTTCGCTTCCCCTTCCAAACCGTCAATCCAATTAAGCCGAATGGAATAATTGTTATGATTCTAATTCTTGCTACTTTTGGGTCAGTGACCATGTCTTTATGCAATTAGGGGGTCAAGGCTGATTGTCAGTGCTGCTTGATTTTGGTTGTGAGATTAGGGATTTGGAGAGAGTCCTCTACCTAGATGTTAATTAACCAGATTGATTGTTCTGGATCATGATTTTGGTCTACATCAATTTTGGTTCAGCTTTTGTTTTATGAAGTGGCGTCTTTGAGAATTGGGGGGAGCGAGAGTTTAGTACTTGTATGTGATATGGATATGACATATTGAGAATACTTATATTCAGTATTTTTATATCAACCAGTGGGGAATGTTTAGTTGCAATGCACTATATAATGGAGTTAATAATTGTAGAAATTCTTGATCTTGATTGCTTCATGTGCCTATCACAATTAAGTTTTTTTTGCCTATAAGATATAGGCACGTGGGGTAATTCTTAAAGGAATTAGTAGTTGGTTTTTTCTTTTTCTTTTTTTCCATGACTGAGAATCAATTCTGTTCTGCTTCTTCTAGAGAGATTTGAAGTGAGGCTGAATCAGATAGTCCAACAGATGTTTGCATTGGTTGATACTGGGACAGAATCGGTGCTGTCGATGTCTGCATTTCTTCTATTTTTCTTCTTATCTCCCGGTTTGGGGATGTGAATTGTGCTGGTTTTTACTGCTAGTGCAAGCTTCTGTAATACGAGATAGTGAGTTGAAAGAAACACAAGAGATGGGATCGCGCTCTTTAGTGGAAGTATTGGGACTTGTCACCTATGGCCTTTTCTTTAACGTTTAAGGTTTTTGGTACATAAGACATGAGCAACTGTAGATATTGACTCAGTATAGTGAATCATTTGACTTTGGTCAGCATGTTCTATTTCTAGTTTGCACCAAAGAAAGAGTTAATTTGATTCTCGAAATTGTTTCCTTTTATAGTTGGAACCTTTACTTACGAAGGCCGAGTTGTTTATCTGCCTGGATATTGTTAATGTCCGCATAGTGTACCTATTAGTTTCATGTATCCAAAGAAGCTGTTACTGTTATCCATCACTTCTCTAGGCATGTGTGATACTATTCCTTTGGTATGCCTCCTCACATCGTATTGTATGGTAACATTCTAATTCAATTTTGTAGAAGACAATTAAGCTGATTGCTTTGTCATTTTCTTTCAGATTGGGCTTGGTTGCAACCATAAAGGTATACATGCCTATATTCCATTTGGCTTTTTGCAAAATAGCATATTTCATCCAATGGATTCCAAATTTTCCATTCACAGTCTGTAAAATTTTCAATCATGCGGGTTATTTATGTGTTTTAATTTTGAAATTAGTCCGTGAAAATTTTGGTCAGTAATTTGGGTTAAACAAATTTTAAAGGCTGGTTAATCTCAATTTGAAGATTACCATGTTGTGGTTGATATTGATCCTATACAATGGGAGTCTTGTGTGATGCTTCTTTAAGGAATGAGCAAGGATTATGCAGGGTTGGATAGTGAGGCTGAATACTTGTGCTATATTTTTCTCACGACTTGCTTCTATTTTTCCTCTTCATGCTTCCTTATTTGGGGTTATATAGAATTGAAAGCAGTGCTTCTCTTGTAATTCTTATTTTTCTCCCTTTTCTTAGGACCGAGCCAATGAAATATACAAGAAAGTTGAAGATCAGAAATCTAGTAGAGGAAGAAATCAGGATGCCATTCTGGCTGCTTGCCTTTATATAGCTTGTCGGCAAGAAGATAAGCCACGCACAGTAAAGGGTACAAACTACTACTTTTTGTATCATGTGCATGCTTCCTGATTTATCTCTGTGATTGATGTTCCTGAACAACATGTGGGTTTCAATTAGAAATATGCTCTGTTGCCAATGGAGCAACAAAGAAGGAAATAGGACGGGCCAAAGAGTACATTGTCAAACAGCTTGAGCTCGAGATGGGACAGTCTGTTGAGATGGGTACCATACATGCTGGGGATTTCATGGTGAGTTATTATGGAATAAGAACTTCAATAGCATTTCATGCATTTCTTTTCTTTTAATCTTGTATTTTCCCTCTTAACAATTGTTCCATGTTGATGTGTAGAGGCGATTTTGTTCAAATCTTGGAATGAACAATCAAGCTGTTAAAGCTGCCCAGGAAGCTGTCCAAAAGTCGGAAGAGTTTGATATAAGGTAGCTTATTTTTATCTCATTTTTAATGGTGAATCTTTTTTCTGATGTATAAGTGCATATACGTAGCATTTCTTATGACCATAATTACACTATTGGATTTTGCGTTTTTTGAAGGGGTTTACCTGCAAATGGCAATGATGAGAAAGAAATTGGAAATTTGAAATATAATTGCCATTGAGATTGGTTATACTTGATGCAAAAGTAACTGAGCCAATGCGATACTTTATCAGCCAAAGATTTGTTAAATGGCAATATTTCAGAAGTACCATGACTTTTAAATTGGGATATTTGCCATTTATCTTGTCCATATCCATGCGTACCTTTAGTAATATCCCTTGTTAAAATGTTAGCATACTACAAGTATCTTTGATATTCATATAATGTAGATTAATTCGAATTGACTATGAATAAACGCCTTTGTTGCTTTAGGTTGGTTCCCTCAAATCACTCACTCAATTGTGAATCTCATTTGACTTTCCATCAATAAATGCGCTTGTATTGATATCTTTAAGTTGGCACATGCCAATGTTTTGTTTGTCATTTTACCTGTATGTATGTGCACACCTGTGTTCTGTTCGGGTGGTGGGATTTTTCATGGCCACATTATTTTTTATTTTTTTACCATCTTGTTATTCACAGGAGGAGCCCTATATCAATTGCGGCTGCTGTTATTTACATCATAACACAACTATCAGATGATAAGAAGCCCCTTAAAGGTAAGGATACAGTGATGTGGTGATTTAAGAACATCAGAATTTAAAGTAGGTGTTATTTAATCTCTATATTGTTGCTACCAGGGGGACAGGCATGAGGTTTTCTAACTAAAACTAGTTGTGAACTCTTGGATGTTATTGTTATAAAAAGTTACACAAGTCCAATAATTTGGCCTTCTGATGACTTGAGAATCGTCCTTTCGACCCCTCCTCGATTAGCTTGGTTTGAGGATACCTTTGTCTCGCATAATCTCAATTCCATGAATAAGATAATCAAGTGACTTTGCAAAATAATCATGCTAGTTAATGTAAGGAACCTAAATTGCAAAAATATTCCCTGCTGGGCAATTTATGCAACTTTGATTTCATAGTAAACTATGTGCTTATCTTCCTTGGAGATCCTGATCCAAATTTAAGAGAAAATATACATATATAAGGTGGGAGAAACTAGCCATAGTTGCAATGTCATCTTTTTTTCTCAAGAGGATGGTGTTAACATGTGTTTTTCCTTTGCGCTTGTGCAGATGTTTCGATTGCAACTGGAGTTGCTGAAGGGACAATCAGAAATGCATACAAGGACCTTTATTCCCATATTTCAAAGATTATTCCGAGCTGGTACGCCAAGGATGAGGACATTAAGAACCTCTGCAGTCCTTGAGAAATACTTTGGAAAAGCACCTAGAGGAGTTTTATGTTCCAATGCATTTGTTTTGGACTTTCGGACGTGAGCATAATACACTGCGGAAATGGATGATTTTGAGCTGTCTCCATAAGTCCGAGAATATTAATGCAAGGGAGATTATAATTTGTAAATTTTTTCCAACTCCAAAATTTGATGAAAAAAGAAATGGAGGCTTTTAACCTTGGAGAAAAGTAGGATGTTACGGACATTGTGGATGTATTAGCTTTCAAGCAAAGTATTTATCGTAGAATGTTGAGTTCTCTTCTCAGCTAGTTTGGGTTTCTGGTTTATTTATAAAAGCCTGCATTGATTTTGTTTTTCTGAGTTGTTTGGCATTTGTGGCCGAATACTGATTTTTACAGAAAATTAGAGCCATATTCGAACCACAGATACAAATTGAAACTGAGTTTGAAACCACAATTTTCCAAAGGCCTAGGTTTGTGTTTGTCCTATGGTCACAGTAATGTAGCATGCGCAAGAATTATTCTCAAATTTCCTGAAGAATAAATAATCTTTCTAGCTTTTACTTCTGCGAACCAAAGTAGTTAAATTCTCATTATCGGTAAGCGTATAAATTTTTGAACGGTAGACACGAGGGAAAAAATTGCTAATGGAGGATAGCAACTAAGCTGTGAAGCACGGCAAAAACTCGTTAAACTTAAATCGTACAATAACGAAGAAAATGTGTCAAAAAACTGACGGTCGTAGGCATGATGCGCTTGTGTACCGAGATGCATGATTTTTGTATAGGGGTTAAATCTATTATTTCAAAAAAATCTCTAAAGGTTTAATAAATACAGAATTTGGAGGTGGGGGCTGTGGACACCTAGTGCCCCACTCTCGGTCTACAAATGCAATGGGCGCAAATCATACCACGTGATCCCACATCAGCAAACTGCATAGTTTGTCGCAAGATGGTAGGACATATACATATACATATACGGCTTGATATGATCAGAGTTGTTAAAGCTTGTGTCACGCCCCGAATCCCCCATAAACCCGGAGACATGATCCTAATAAGAAAATAATAACCAAGAACGCACGCTAATACACAATAGTCCACAAAGTAATGAATGAATAAATACACAAATTCTCTTCCCAATTACAATTTATCTACGCCAATCTCTCAACACAAATAAATAAGCCTAACTTGAGTACATATACATCTGAATGGTAGATACAAAATTCCACCACAACATATATAAATACACAATAGTAGCTAATCTCCAAAGTCACGTATGCATACGTGATCAAGTTAGGTACATGAGCAAAATAAAATGAAATAAAAAACCAAGATCTAACGTCAAGTCTTATGGTTCGCACAAAAAAAATACACAAAATAAATGAACTAAATCTGACCGGTAGTATTATCTCATAAGCTCACAAAATATTAGTCACTCTAGGCTCTCAATGGCCTAAGGCCATGCATACAAATCTGCATGTGCCTCAAAGCCTGAAAATATCACAATATAATATGGAAAAGAAAAATGGAAAAAAATGTATGGTCAGATTATTGTTATAACTGTAAGATGAATTTTAGGTGTTTACATGGAATGTATGATCATGCAGTGCTAATGACAATGCTATGTATTCTCAGTTTTACAAATCCTTTATTTTAACAAATTTACAAATGTTTCACAAATCATCATTTATTTCACAAATTGCTCACAATTTACAAATGGTATCACAATTTCACAAATCACAAAGTCTTCTTATTTTTAAAGAGGGTTTCAGAAATCACAAATCACAAATATTTCCCGACTCACAAAAATAGGGACGAAGGTATTTCACAAATGAACCCGAGAAACCCTAGCTCGCATTGCCCTTTGGACCGGAGATTGTAGGTCAGAATCACAAAAAATACAAATATCACAAAGGTTTTGATAAAAGTTGACATTGTCTAAAAAGAAAGAAAATACTCAAGCCACCCCAATGTATGTCTTTTCCAAAGCTTAAAAATTTTCCGCAAAAATATTCCACAATATGAATATGTATATGATTATGAATGAATATGTCGATGGAATAACTATGTATCACAATTAATCTCTAAATCTTGCCACAAATCTCCACAATTTCATAATTTCATCTATCACAAAATCACAAGGCACAAAAATTGGAATAATCGCAATATTTACCATAATATCGATATATTTACACAACAATTATATAATTCAAGGCCTTGAACATTTTTAAAAATAAAAATAATTTTTATTCGCAATATTTCTTCATAATAACTACTAATTCACAATTATCACAATCTTTAATCACATATGCCTTACTTCACCAATATCACAATTTAATCCTCAATACATCTCTAATCACAATATTCACGTTATAATATATCGTTCGTCTCCAAAACCACATTTTACACAATTCGTCACATATAACATATAAAAACAAACTTTCCAAATTAAAGTAATACGAGCAATTTGCCGTACCAAGGCGTAGACGAATCTTTCTAGAGTGGTCATAGCCAAAAGCCCAAAATTCCCCCAAGTCAGGGTTCCGAATTTGATTTTGCAAATGGTCACGAATTAGTATAAGTTTACACACAAAAATGCTCTATAAATCATATAGAGTACGATTCTTAACTTTAATTCAATTTACGGGTCTAGCATGCAAACCTTAGGTATGGAGAACGAGAGAGATATGGAGAGAAACTTACGTCAAAATACTCTCCTCGTGACATGGACTCCAAAAATTCTATTATTTTTCGCGGATGACGGCCCGAGCACAATAAAACCGAGCTCCTTTTCTCTTCTCTTCCTCTCCATTGGTTTGTTGCTGTAATTCATATGTATGTATGTATAAATGTGTAATAAACACATTTAAATAACAAAAAAAAGCAGTAGGAACCATTGCCACTGCTGACTGAAGTGGCCAAACCACTTCGGGCTCCATTATGATCGTCTACGTTTCGAATTAGTTTTTCTTCAAAACACAAAAGTTGTAAATAATTGAATTATCTTTCCAATGATACTTGTAGGACCTAATCGGAGTTACGGCTTTTGAGATATCATTAACATACCGAAAAATAATATGCTATTTTGTGAGCCTATATACTACCGAGTGATTCGGGCCCCGTTTTGACCTATTCATGTTTCGAATTAGAATTTTCCTCAAAACATAGAAGTTGTAGATAAATGAAATATCTTTTCAACCATATATCATAGATCTTAATCCGAGTTACGGTTTGAGAGATATCATTTAAATACCAAACGGATGTCACGATTACAACTTAACATTAACCGAGTTTAAAAATCCCCCGAGGCCAAATCTCTGCCACGCCACTTTACACATCACTTCTAAATGCTAGAATATGTTATATACAATAGAGGAAAAATAAAATGGCTCATTTATAACGTCGTTTGAGCGTCCGAAACTCAATCGGCATAATTTTACACGATTTTCTTCAAACTCCGACCAAATCACATTTTTCCTCCAATACTACACGTTCCGATAATATTTTCCGTAACTAATAATATCCAAACAAATATAGCACCACTCCAATAGCAACTAATAAATCCAAATATTCGAGAATAATTTTAAAAAGACGCATTTAAACCAATAGAATCACAAAGAAAATTCCTCAATGCAAATACCGAATATAAATTCTTAAATAAAATCCATTATACCTCAACTTAATTAAAATATGTTCACACCATAACACACTTCACAATATCCACAAATATGCTACACAACTCTTCAATGTTTATTCGCAAGGTCGCAATACAAAACACAACACTTATTTATTTATGCATAATACAACACACAATCACTCAATTATATGCATTATGTAATACACCCAATTGTTTCATTTAATAAATTATATCATCAATACATTAACGAAATTATTTATTAAATAAAAATGCAAAAAATTCACTCGAAATTTTCGAAACATTACAGCTTAAACTTGATAATGGTAAGCTATTAGATTGGACATTAAAGGAAATTATAACCAGGAGTAAGACTTTGATTTTGCAGGTAGCTAAAACTAATTATAAAAATATTTGTACTAAAATATATAGTATCAAATAGGTTTTTAATATTATGGATGACTATAACCTCGCAATCCATAAAATCAACAAAAGTCTCTATTGATATAGCACACTTGTTCCAAAGATAAGGTCTCGAGATAGACGACATTGTTAAGGGGACATCTGGGGTGCCGGTGTGCCCCCTTAAAATAGAAACATTTAGATGTTTTAAAAATAATTATTGGAATATTTTCGAACATGTAGATATCTTTCTATATCGTCCACAAAAGCCTCTATCTTTAGTTCACACGGCTTATGAACAAAACTAGGCTTGCGTAACTGGTATTTATCCTTTAGGCCGACATAGATTTTCCCACAACTTGTTTCTGAATTTGAATATTTTGGAAGAATCATAAATAGTAGAAAATGAAAGGAAAGAGTATCCAGACAGTGTTACCAATTCTTCATGTTCGCACCGTACGCGCACAAAATAGACCTCTCAGATACATCGGTTGTACGACAACATGCTTAAAAGAGAGTCGATTACGATGTCTCTCGATAATTTGTTCAGAATGGAGATCGATAAATTGAAGTTTTACTAAGCCTGCCAACACGGGTTAGTCATCATTAAGGTCGGATACACATTGGTCGAAAAACCCACAATTTGTGTAAATGGAAAAGGGGACATCAAGGTTCAATTGGGTAAATAAATATATACCCAATGCACAAAATTTACTTATTGCGAGATTTAAAAAGCATATAATGCATGCGATCTTACTTTTGTTTGCAGAGAGACTGTTTCTCATATACAAATTGCAGTCAACATAATTAAAAGCTTGCACACAACAAACAAAGAGAAGAAAACAAAAACAATCTAGAATGGGAACACTGTCACATCTGCAAAACCACAACTCAAGGTGTGTATTCATTGCACAACTTAAACGTGTTACATACCAAAAAACTTATGCAATATCTAAATTTAAACACGCCGCGGTTAGTAAATAAAACTATATTCGCGTAAGTGATTACAACTCGTCGTGTGAAGCCTAGTCTCGATAATCAAAGTACCAACGCAATGGTTAAAAGCTAGAATGGGAGCATTGTCACATCGACGAAATCAAAACTTTAGATATATTCATAGCAAAGCCTAAACGAATTACATAACTAAACACGCGATAATTGAATTTTAACACGTCGTGGCTAGTAAATAAAGCTATCTTGTGATGTGAGCGATAAAAGAATCCAACTCCACGTGAGAACCGTCACCTCTTACCGCAGACTCTCTTATAGTGTCACCGAGTTCTGTCGCCCTTTTCCTTATTTCTTCTCCTTCCCTCGAACCCATCAAATCTTTCAACGCTTTCTCAACAATTGTGGCTTTCACTATCTCATCCCGTCGTGCCCAACTTCTTACAACTAGCCCAATCTTGAGTACTTTAGTTACAAGTATAGTATTCCTAGGTTGGTCCGAATGCATCGGCCAAGCTAAAATGGGCACCCCCATCGTTATACTTTCTAAACACGAGTTCCACCCACAGTGACTCAGAAACCCACCTGTCGATTGGTGCGCCAAAATTTCCAACTGCGGCGCCCAATCCTGTATTAAAATTCCCTTTCCCTTAACCCTCTCTTCGTACCCTTTTGGTAGCACTTCACTTAGTTTCTTTGCTTCTCCCTCGAGACCATCCCCTTTATCAGCGTCTCTTAACACCCAAATAAAACTTTGCTCACTCCTTTCTAGACCGATTGCGATTTCTTTGATTTGCTTGTCGGGCAAAGAGGTTGTGGTACCAAACGAAACGAAAATAACGGATTTCGATTCTTTTTTGTCTAGCCACCGCAAGCATCTGTGGCGTTTTTCCAAATCATAGTTTTCTTGAATCGTCATGGGATTGAATGGACCGAGAGCCCATTGTTTCTTTTTCCCATTGATTTCTTCTTTGGCAAGTAAATCAAGGAACTTGCTTTCAATCACTTTGCTCGTGTTGTAAATTCGTCCGGAGCTTAGCTTTATGTACTCATGTTGCTTTGAGATAAATTCTATAAACTCTTGCGTAAAACATCCTTCGAGTGATGGAAGGTCTTGGATCAAGCCATCTTCGATGGGAAAAGGTTTCCCCAAACCTTCCCAACGGAAGAAGAATGAAGAAAACGCGGAAACACTATGGAAAGTATACGTTTCGGCGTTTGGGATCGAGGCAAACTCTTGAACAACATAACCCATTAGCGAGTCGTAAACTACGGCGATTCTTCGCGATTTTGGGGCGAGCGAGAGCAAGAGTTGTTTGAAAGGCTCGCGAAGACGGGACAATGCTTCGAAAGAAGGTTGGAGGTGGGAGGGGAACTTAGAGGGGCCATTAGGATTTGGGGGATGGGAAGCAAAGTGAAGGGGTGGGGAGTTAATGGAAGTGGATGGTTGGAAGGGCAAGAGGGTCCCAACCGTGGAGGCGGCGTTTGGCGAGGTGGCCGTGGGCAAGCTGTGGTTACGTAGTGGACCGGTATGTCATAGGCGGAGACAAGACGGCAGAGGTGGAGGAGTTGGTTGAGGTGGCCTTGTGCAGGGAAGGGTAATATTACCAACACTACTTGGTCTTCTTTTGCCATGATACAGTGGGAACTGTGGGGTTGCCCTTGCATTTATAAGTCCCCCGTCTAGACTCCAGATACATTATATATATATATATATATATATAACATGGGAAAAGTCACTATTTAGGTTTGGCATGGCTTTTTCTTACATATTTTTATTTATTTTTGTTTTTTTTTTTTTTTTTATGTTAAAAGAGACAATGATCAAATACTTTTCAACGAAGAAGTGTAAGTAATTCAGTTACTCTAAAAATGAAAAAATGTGGCAAATTTTTTCAGATTTTTCCGAATTTAATTATTCGGGACCGAAATGGTTTTTTACCTGCTAAACTTTTCATAGTGGATAAATATAAAGTTTATGCATTCAAGTGAAGTATATTTAACTATGAGGCCTAGAGTTGGGTAGCACAACACATAGTTATATTCAATTTAAAACATTTTTTTTACATTTTGAAGTCAACGGCAACCATTTCATTTCGCTAAAAATTCCATATCCAAAATATAGAAAATATTTTGCAAAGTGTGGGGAAAACCGTAGTAGTTTAAATATGCCCTTTATATATGATTATTGATCACATATATAAATACACAACTTATTTACTAGCGACATGCACATCATAAAATATTCAAATTTATATTCGTAATACATTCGAAGGCTGAAAGGGGGTTGATTTGGCGTTCTCGCCAATACAAGTGACATCTATTTCTTCTTCTTTTCTTTTTGATAAAAAGTTATTCTTCCGCCCCTAAAGTGGAAATATAATATTTTCATTATCATTGTCATTTTCTCTGTCTAATATTTGGAATTTTGGAGCACCTGAGGAAAGGAATATTCTGCTTTTCAATGGAACTTTTCATTTGCACGATTCACAATGAAAAATAAAGTGTATTGAGGAATCAGGTTATCCAAAGTACAAAGAAACATCTTCATACTTGCTTGGCAAGCATTACATATTACTTAAAGAATTTAGCTTTTCATCTTACTAAGTTAAAAAAAAAAAAGGACAAATATAAATGACTATTGGGTTTATTTAGTTGTATCTTAAAAATATATAAGTATATTTTTTTTTGTAAAATATGGAAAAATATACTTTTAAGTAATATTTATAAGTATTGTATTACGTTTGGTAGAAATTGAAAAAATATAATTTTTTGTATTGAGAATTGTGAAAAGTATTTAGTAATATAGTAAAATATGAAAGAAATATACTTTTTTGAAAAAAAATAATAAAAATTTTACTTTTGCAAAAGTATACCTTTGACACTTTTAAATAAAAAGTATTATATTTTTACCAGTACAAACAAATATGTTTTACTTTTAAGTAAAAAGTATTAAAGCATTACTCTTTTGTTTCCACCAAACAAGCCCTACATATTACTTAAAGAATTTAGCTTTTCATCTTTGAAATTAAAAAGAGAGAGAGAGAGAGAGGAGAAATAATACATGACAATGTATTTGGTAAGAGGCACATATATATTAATCAATAATAAGTTCACTCATAATATATATATAAAAAAAGAAAAAAAGGTTCACTCATAAGAAGAATAACTGCTTGCATACTAAGACTGGATCAAATAGTTTCTCCAGGAAAGTGATATACATACATTAAAACCTGAAAGTACATAAAAACAAAGAAAGGTTGAACTAACAAAAAGTCACAAATACTTGAAAGGTTAAGCAAAAGACAACTAGTAATACACATTTGCTATAGAGTATTCTTTTCTTAACAGGAAATATATATTGTTAACTAGATAGTTAGCGCGTCGGCTTACTTTAAACGCAAGTATAATTATTTATGTTGATGATCATACAATAAGTGAACTGTGTTAAACAACCAATCTTACGACATAAACACAAATACTTTATAATTACGCAAAACTCTAAAGAAACATAATAAATGGTATAAACAAGCATAAATTAATTATTTTTCCTTTATAGATTATATATAATTCTTGAGAGTGTCATGTGAATTGGGATTACAAATATTACATTTGAAAATACGGAAAATTGCATGTGCTATAAAAGAATTTCTTTTTGCGTCTATGATGACAATTTATTAGTAACTAAATATAAAATTAGTTTTGGACAAATTTAGAAGTTAGAGGAAGCTATTAACTCTATTTGCTTCATCTGCAAAGACAAATTTGAGATTTTTTTTTTTTTCATTTAAAATCTTTCCAAGGAAAATATACAATTTTATATTGATACAAACTTTATCATTTTGTTAAATTTAGTAAGCTAGTTCCAAATCCTCCTCTACCGTTTAGTGTTTTTTTTTTTATTATTATTGTAATGCACACAAGGTGTTTGATGTTTTGCCTAGATGAGCTGTTTGTACCCAGCAATCTTTAATATCACTTGATGCTTGTTTCCCCTTTATTATGGTTTTAACTTTCAAATTAAATGGATGTTGATTTACATTATTCTTCCCATGAAATTGAAACTTCTTTTTTATGATTTTTGGATTAACGATATATTTGTAGAAAATCATGTAAAAATTTTATAAAAGTTGACGTGCTTACATATCGATCATTGGTTTTTCCATAAGAACATGATCAATGGACATGATTTTACCATGCAGGTGCTAGTACAATCTGGTACATGATTACGGCTGTGCGAATCATTTTCTAGTTGGTTGTGCGGATTGCAAAGTGACTTCACTTTCGTTGCCTTAATTATCACGTATAATATCTAAAACCTCATCTCCTCCATTTTCCGCTAGGATGATGAACGCTATTGGCAGTCGTAAAAAAAAATCATCTCCCGCATGAGGAGTGGTCTCGTATGCATGTCATCACTTGTGGTGCTACATCTCACAAAAAAAGGATGCGGGGGTAATATCACTGGGTTATAGTATTCTGTTAGTAAATTACATGAAAGTCGAAAAAGCGACCTTTTAGTAAGAAGCAGTGTTGTTAAAAACTTTAGACACCCTTAACGTGCCAATGTCTTATATTGCCCGAGGCGCTAGACGCCAATTAAGGCGCTCACCTTAGTAATACTAGGCGCTAATTATTTTTTCAATAAAATTGAATAATTTTATAATATTAAAATTTTTATGTGTATGTGGAAACATAAGCTATTGTTATAAGCATGGGAAATTGGTGATAACTTATTGATATATTATTACGTAACTTTTTCATAGTTTATTTAATTGATACTCTCTTTAAAAAATAATATTAAGTGATGACGATGATCTGACATATCATAAAAACAAGATATACCTAAAGATAGGAGGAAAAAAATGATA
>MKEJ01015075.1:0-11553 GCA_001753735.1 Embelia ribes
ATCACAATTTGAAATAAAAATGAGTATCAAAAGCATATATAAAGCCCATATGATCTCAAATAAAAATCTCGATATGCCATTCATGGCTATGAAAAATCCGAATGTAAAATGCTCGAAATGTCCCAATAGGAAAAAATAATAATGCATGGCTTGACTACAATATAATTACAATGAAGACTAATATGACTGTAGTCATATTAGAACCAACGAAATAAATGTGAAAATTTCATTGACGTCACATCCGCTCTTCATAAAAGAAATTTGGGTGTAATGGTACACCAATATGGTGTACCAGTACACTATTGGGTACCATTACTCCACTTGGTATGCTGACTTCCAATGTGCCCAATTTGGTGTACTAGTATACCACTAAGTACCGTTACACCACTTTGGTGTGATGGCTTCCAACGTTCCCTGAGTCCACTTCTTTCTTCTCATAGGCCTGGTGTAACGGTATACCAAATTGGTGTACTTGTAGACCACTAAGTACCATTACACCATTGGGTATAAGGACTTTCAGAGAGTTCCAATTTTACAAAAGAGGTCTGTGTACCATTACACAAGTTTAGTGTACCGGTACACCATTGTGTAACATCATACCCCTTAGTATACTGGCACTCTGGCAAAACAATATTCTCCCACTAACAACCAACCAATAAAATTTTCTACCGGGGTGCTAACTTGTAGTGCAACTTCCCCTTGACCCCCTCAACTTGACTGGGCAGGTTGAACCTCGCAGTTGTAGCAGCAAACACTATTATCATGACGTACAATACATATTAATAATATTATATTATGCTATATAATATTATTAAAATGCAAAAAATTCTCTCTAAAATTTCGGGATGTTACATTATTGACTCTATCATAGGCAACAGGTCAAGGTTTTCCATCCCAAACCATATCTACATTCTTGACTCCATTATAGAGTTTGATCTAAGGCTAATTCCATACGGGTCTCGTTCTAACGTGGATATGGTTCCTATCAGTTAGTATCAAAGTTTAGCTCTAAGTTAAGTTTGATTATCTTTACTGTTTTTTTCATTCATTTCAATTTTTTTTTTATAATCATCACCAGTTTGATTATTGTTTAAAAAAATCCAAAAAATAGAAAAGAAAAGAAAGACGAACAACAATACTTTGAAGAAGAATAAAATATATATATTTTTTTGATCAATTAGGGTTTCTGAGCCAATTTTATTTCGTATTATGTTGTTATTTTTTAGGAGATTTTTTTGAGTGAAAATTTGTGTGATCAATTCTCTCTTTGTTATTTGACAACTCTTTGAGCATTTTAGAGTTTCTGAGGTGATCAACCCAACTTATCAATCCGTTTTCCATCCCGGATTGTGGCGTATTCACTATATCAAGGTTCTTGCCTCTATTATAGGCAACGGCTCTAGGTTTTCCACCCCAAACTTGCGTTTTAGAGTTCGATCTAAGGCTAATTCCATACGAGTCTTGTTTTAACGTGGACGTAGTTCGTATCAATTTCACTAAAATAATTTTGTATAAAATCGATCAATCAGTTTGGCACATATCATAAATGTTATTATAAAATTAAATAAATTACAAAAACTTTTGCACACAATGAGATCAATTTTTTTTTTCATTTTTGGTGCTAGTAACCATCTCCCATTGCGTGCGTTAGAATTAAGTATTTAATTAATTTGAAAATAAAATATAGGGAATAACTTCCACTATCTACAAGATTAATATTAAACAAACTAACATGAACGAATCATGTCAAAATAATTAAATATTTATGAATTCGGTACAAAACACATTCCCTTGTAAGACTTCTCCAAAACAATTAAGATTACATGTTTTGTACAACATACTAAAATATAATATAACAATCTACTTGAATAAATCAATAATATGATAATGTTGCACCTTATTTGTATCCAAACGAGCTATTTTGAAAAAAAAAATCAAATATACATCTTTTTTTTTTTGGAAAGTTCAAGGGGTGGGGGATTCAAACCCATGACCTCCTATTTGTGAAGTTGAGTTCTGTCCCACTAGGCCACTCCTAGTAAGTTGACTTTCATTCCCTCTAACCGAAGTAATTTTTTTCCAAATTTCTTGCTTTTATCTAAATACCGGTTTTTATTCAAAATAATTTAATAGTACAAATTTCATACACATGCAAATCCGGACTCTTTTTTTATGTACTTGTAGAAACATGCGGACCCTGTACCTTATTCATATGTATCATGACTTGTAACTATTTAGAAATAGAAAAATACTTCGATAATTATATCCGAAGGTGTACTAAATTTTATATGACGATAATAGTCACAATATATTAAGTTATTTGTATTTTTAAGGGGAAAAAAAATCATCACACAAGATTCGATCATATATTTTTCGATTTAATTTTTTCACTTGATTTCTTTACGTGTTCACTTTTTTTTACGAAGATTTGTGCAAGGATAATTTTTCATTTTTCCTCATCGTCGTATATATCTTTGACATTCCTACTATATCTCCCTCTCCCCCTCCTTGCCAACTCTTTCTCTCTCTCCCTCTCTCTCTCCAAACATGGGCGGAAATGAAGAACACAACTCGCACGCCACCGCTTTGTTCGACCCCTTTTCACACTCCTACAATTTTGATATGGTCTGGCCGGAACCGGCCCAACAACCCAATTACCAAAACACCCTTCCGGCTCAATCGCTCCTCGGGCCAACTCCGGGCCCATTTACAAGCCCATCTTCCGAAGCAAATACCCCCAAGCCCTCTACTAGGCCCGATCAGCCAGCTCTCGGAGTCGCAAAAACCTCACGGAAGCGAACTCGGGCCTCAAGGCGAGCCCCGACAACCGTGCTCACAACGGATACGTCAAACTTCCGCCAGATGGTGCAACAGTTCACTGGCATCCCCGCGCCTCCCTTTTCCACAGCCGCATCATCGTCACCCTACTCCCGCCGCCTCCGAACATATCACCCCTTCCGGCCCTCGGCCCAAAAGGTTACTATTTCTAATGCCACTCCTAAGAATTCCAGTATTGCCACTCCTATTCCTAGTAACAATATTTTCTCAACTCCTAGTGGTCAAATTAATCAGGTACCTAATAATTCCAATAGTCTCCAAAACCAACTTTTATATCATCAATCTCTCATGTCCCGATTGTCGAAAAGCCAAGGAAATTCGCTTGGCATTTCGCAAGATCGTATTAATGCTAATTTTAGTACATTTGTAAGCGAGAGGAAGGGAATTGAAAGGGAAAATAATATAGAAGGTGGGATAAATTCTTGGAGTTATAGCCAGGGTTTGTAGAGGTGAACGAACTTTGAACTATCGCAGTAATCTGTTAATAATATCGGTCGGTAGTTGTCATGTTTGTACACATGTCTGGGTCTTGTGGGAATATCAATTACGACAGGAATTGTCATGACAATTCGTACAGTTAATATCCAATAATCCGGAATCTCCGCTCTCCAACTGCGATTGATTCGGTATGATTTAGTATGTTATACTTATATCTCATGTTGTTTGTAAATTTTTATCATATTATGGCCAGATGTGTATTAATACTGAATTAAGATATAATTACAAGGTTTTGGTTTAATTGAGTTTCACTTTTTATTTGAGTAGAACATTAAAGGTTTAAAACATTATTGTGTAACATCTCTCGTATTTGGTAATTGTTATGAGTCAGTTGACTTGCTTGATCAACTGTCACGGATGGAATGTAAGTATGAAATTCATAACGTGATTGGAATTATATAAATATATATAAATTATTTTGAAAAGTTCACGCTAAATAGATAGATAAAAAATTTAATACTAAGAATTATTACACCAAAAATTATAAGCCGAACTTGTAGGTTTCACAATCAATTGCGTCTATAGTTACATCTTTATCAGCTTCAATAAATTACCTTCATTTAATTACCAGCTAGTTCAGATTATATTATTTGAGTCCATCATTAGAAGAATAGGTGATATTAATTATTAATGAAAGAACTAGATAAAAGACACGTGCATATTCGATTGAGAATGTATACTCTTGTCTACATGCACCAAGGCCTCGGAGAATAATTTTCAATTTAAATATTAATGGCTCGTATTTTCACCTTTCTAGATTTTTTAATTATATATAAACATGACGTTCTCTATTCATACGTTATAATGAAATTAAAAAACGTAAAGAAAACACAATTGCTATATGGTTAATATGATAATATTGTAGAGCTCCACAAATTGTTGTTTTCCATGGTAATAATTGAGGGCGTACACATTAAGAAAAGAATTTATGCTTCATAATCAATTTGACTTTAGCTACCCAAATTCCACACACGAATCCAAGATATTAAGTAATCAAGCTACGGAATCATGTTAGAAATTGAAAATTTAGACAAGTCATATTTAAAATATTTAAATAAAATGATGTATACTATTTATTCATGACTGAATAGAATTGAAAAAATAAATACCAAAAATGCTAAACAAAGATATCACAAGGGCAAAATACTAGAAATATTGGAAAATAACACGCTACGCCCAAAAGAAAATTTACATATAAGGAATGCTTCCCCAAGTGTCAACCTCATCTAACTCATGTATATTTAATTAAAAAAAATGAATAGCGTACATAAACTGCTAACGAGATGCAAATTAAGGTTTTATGCATGGAAAATTATTTAAGTTAAATAAACAAGTTTTTCATCAGGACATATATATAACAAGAATAAAAATAAGCTAGCATCCCAACAAAAGTAAGAAAATTCAATATTATAGATTTATGGTTCAAGTTAAAACTGAAGGTCATATTCGAATTATTAGTGACCTCCTTTTTCAAGTAGTATGCCAAGTGCGCGTGTACATATATCAATTTACATATATATTAACAAAAATACTCAAATAATATTTACATCGGGGATCAAGCCAAGAGTAGTGTGCACTCGTGGTCCACAAAATTTAGCTCCAACACAAGAAATAAGTACAAGAATGCTCTAACGACATTGTTGGACGCCTCACATGTCAGGACACCAAAATACAATAATTATAGCAGAGTTATTTCAACTGGGCACACAAAGAGTAAAATATCGGTCGTACCCCACTCTAAGCGTGTCAAGGATATGTCATGGACAAAATACTATATATATATCGTTATGTCTGTATGTTCCAATGATATTCCAAGTAAGTATCCATTTATCCTGCGAGTCCATTTATCAAGCGAGTTACAATATGAAATCGTGGAGTACTTTTTACTATATTATGCACATTATGGTTTCCAAGTAGGTAATTCGAACAATGAATTATCATAGTAGCATGCACTACCTATCTCATTCAATGGCATAATCAAGAGTTACAATCCCCTATTGACTATAGGATCGGACCAAAACCACTAAACTCGATTACATCAAGTTCAAGTGACGTATTTTAGTTCAAAATATTATGGTTTCTACTAAGTACCCAACATTTTTCTCTTAAATTCAAGTTTAAGCAATATAAGAATATTTTTATAATTTTCTCAAGCTTTATATATATTTTATTAATATTTTATAACCATAAAGTATTAATCAAGTAATGAAATAAACATCTAAGAATAAATTTTCTGACCATGTAAAATATTTTTTTCTTGTCTTAAAACCATCTTCCCTCTATTTATTATTATTTTATTGAATTAATAATGATAATAACAATTCAAAATATATTTTATATATATTTTATATATTTAGGAAATATTAATCTGTTATATATACATATATATATATATATAATTTTCGTAAATTCTTTTGAAAAGAAAACTTTCTTTTTAAAGATTGAATAAACAAACCAAAAGGATTGTGGCTTGGAGAAAGATTTGAATCCTGAACCTCTCGGTTAAAAGCCCGGTAGTAATGGTTACCTGGACGGGATTTGAACAAAGTCCCCCTATCTTGTAAGTTAACCTGAGGGTCCACTTGACCACTAACCTTTTTGAGCTTCAATTATGGGTAAGTATATTTATATTAATTTCTGTCAACATATATAATTTTTTTTTAAATACAGAGACGCACTGGGGCTGGGTCTCACTTGTTGCAACTGTGGAGGCGCATGCCGCTCACCGCCCCATTGGTGACCTTTAAATCTTTCAATGAAATAATATAGACCCTTCTGAACACGATTATGCAATCAAATTTGCAAAATGACATGATTTAAGGCTTCAATTAAGTCGATTTTCCAAATTTTGAACCAATTTCTCTACTCAACCAACTTGAACAGCTAGAATAATGTAAAACAAGCAAATTAACAAGAGTATACAAATAATTGCATAATCAATTAAGAAGCCATTACTAATAAAGCAACCGAAAACAAAAAAAAAATACAACTTTTATTTGCAATCCCCACCTTAAACTAGCTTTGAAGTGAAATTGGTGCAGATTTGTGTGCGAATTGAGCTTGGTTTGCCTGTATATTCGGATTTATTTGAGAGATAATTTTGATGTATATACACAAGTATATTAAGATTGCTTTGGATTGAGATATAACTAGTTTGTTGAAACTTAAAATTTAGATAGAATAAAATCTTATTATCTTACTTTTAGTTTTTCAAATATTTTTATAGAGATATAAGGAGAGAAGGAGAGGGCAAATCACGTTGCTTGTTTGTAGAAGATGAACTCAAATCCAAATTTCAAGAATTTTTACTTTTAAAGGTTGCTAAAAGTTTCATTTAGTCTCCAAATTTTTAAATCGTAATACCATAACCGAAGTCCCAAATTGCCACAATTAGAGCCAGCATTTGTAGAACGCTGACATTGAAGCTCTTTTTCGATGATAAAAACCTACTACATATAGAGAGATTCCTTTTTTAAAAGCAATAGTGTGGTAAAATGATATCCAAGATTACATGATATCCCAAATTTTCAAACACGGTTTGATTAAAAGATGATGTATTGTACAATTATCCATCACTCAAAATTTACATAAAAAAAAAAAATTGTTTTTTTCATCCATTAAAAAAAAAACAGATGGATCTGATTTAAAACATTCATTTTTTTAGGCTAAAAATACACAATCCGTTCTAAATATATAGGTTTATTTTTCTCTTTCGTTCGTTTTAAATTATAGACCATTTATTATCTTTTAAAATTTCTACAAATAAACCTCTTACTAAAATACCTTCATTTAATACATTCTTTTTTGGTAACAACTATCATTTTTCATATTTTCAAGAAGGGTATATTAGTAAAAGAAATAAATATTCAATATTTTGATTGTATTTATCAAAAAAAAAAAATTAATTTGTATAAAAAATCAAATAGAACTATTCTTTTGTAACAAAAAGTAATAAACAAACTCAACTGAAAATTTTTGTACAGCTAAATAATATCCGGCTCCAAAGCAATAAAATAGAAGAAATTGAAAATAAAAGTCGTAAACAATAAGCCCTTAGAATGGGATTTGGGGTAGATTTGATAAGACGGTAGTGGCATATGACACCATGTTTTGTAAATTGTAATCATATATAATGACCCCTTGATATTTTTTGTAATGATAGTTGCTTCTTTATCAATACATACATATCAATCAATCTCTCTCTCTCTCTCTCTAATAAAATTACACGTTCCAAAATTTTTAATTCAGTCTTACGTTTTTTTAGGATTTTGAGAGAGACAGAGAGAGAGAGATGTCAGCCTAGTTATAAACGTAAGCAATGATGTAGTTATGTTAAATTCATTTTCAGAACAGTCTACCATCATTGAAATATTTATGAATTAACTTTAATTCATTTTCAGAATAGAATAAGTTTTTATAAGTGTGTCGATTGGGAGATAATTATTTTTTTTTTTTTGCATGTTTCTGAATTTATTTCTTGAATTTCCAATTAATTATATTTGCTTACATAAAAATGTTTATTCAACCTGATCATGCAAAAAAATTAAAACACATAGTATTCGTTTTAGAGTTTTGGATATTATTGTCATGAAGAAAAAGTTGAGCAATTTTTTTGACAAGTCAGTGGTTCTTGTGCTGAAGTTAATATAGTCGTGGGTTCAAGTTCCTATTGATGTATTTATTGATTCGTTGCTTCCTTTGAACTATCAAACAATTAAAACTATACTTATTTTCTAAATTGAATTTAAATTTAGAACTTATTTATAAATAAAATTCAACTTATTTCCAATATTGGATTTAAACTTAGAATATACAGAGTTAGACCCGTAATTAATTAATAGATGCGGTATAGCAAAAGAATAGTACAACATACATTATTGAAAACACCAAACTCTGTATTTTTAAAATTTTAAGTACGGTAAAGTTATAGCCACTTTCACCAGTATAAAATTTGAATTTTTTATTCAAAAAACAGATATTATAGTGATTGTCACTACTAAATACCGGCAAAAATGACCAAAATAACAATAAAACCATTATCTTTGAGGGCTCTCTCTCCCCTTTTGTTTCTTTTCTCCTTCTAGAATCGATACCAAAATGCACATTTTATACTCAACCAGCTGTTCATATGCATGTGTTTGTTTATTCATTTGAATTTTCTGCATTATGCGCGCTATACGTCCTAAAACTAAAAAATAAAAAAAAATACTACTCAAAATTTTCTTTATGAAGAAGGAAAAGAATAAATAAATACCATAATATTAAGAAGCCACTAAATCCTTCAAGGGATAGAAACAGATCACTATTAATTTTCGTTCCTATTTCTATTCTCTCATTAGCTCTTGTTTTGACCTTTTTTTGGCTCACAAAATTAATATTTCCCCGCCCTTCTATTGACCATTCGCTCTTAATTTTGAAAATTTTCAAATACAAAAGTATCATCACGTATCTGTCCGCTATTGCGTGAACGTTTCAAAATTTTTATAAAAAATGTGTCAAAATTTTTATAAAAAGTGTGTCAAAATTTTCAACATTTTATGTTATGGCCAACCTAACATAAAGTTTTATACTCCGACCCTTTAAATTGAAAATTTTGGATGTGACACTATATTTTTGCCCCAATTTCCCTCGGCAACCTAGGATAAGTGAAGGTGATGTAAATGAAGAATAGAGAGGAGTGGGCCAGCGGACAAAAAGCGGTTGTTCAATGAGGTGCGGTCACGTGTGTACGGTGAGATGATGCCCCGGCGCTCAAAGTGTTAAAAGGATGGTGGGCGTGCTATGGTCAGCCTACCGTACGAAAGTTGGTCCCACCGTTATGCAATCGATTACAATGGGAAGTCGTCTCAGTACAAGAATTTTTTTCATGTAATGTATAAAATTTATTATATTTTAAAGATAAATTATAATAATTTAAGAATAATTTATTATAATTATTTTTAATTTATTTTTTTTAATTAAAATGACTATAATAAATTATTCTTAGTTCAAAGTAATTTGTTTCTTAAAACATAATAATCATGTACAAAAATTTCCTATATATTACAAGAAAAAAAACTTATTGTACTGAGAGCAAATCCATTACAATGGGGCTCTAAAGTCGCTACAAGAATTTTTTTCTATAAAAAAGTTATTTTGCTTTTAGAATAAATTATTAAGACTTAAGAAAAAATTATTATTAATATTTTTTATTTAAAAATAATTATGTTAAGTTTCTTCTTAATTTATAGTAATTTATTGTAAAATATAGTAATTTTATAAAAAAAAAAATCGTACAAATTTATGTCCAAAAAATTCTTGTATAGAGTTGGTTTCCCTCTATGGCCCGGCTCCCTCTCTCTTCCACTCTTCACTCTTTGCGGGTTATTCATGAAGTAACCCGATTGACAGTGGCTATTTTTGTTTGGTTTTATACCGTGTGAATATTATGCTTTTAAGAAAAAGAAAATTATAATTTAATTGATAGTTGGTGTAAAAATTGATACATAATTGAGGTTTTAAAGCATAACATATATACATTAATCATGATTATTAAGTGGAACCCACAAACTTAATGCAAATGTATTCAATTACTGAAATAAAAGGTGAAACACAAAATAAAACAGATGAAATATATTGTTGAATTCTGTATACTAATCATATCAGACGAGACTACAGTATGATTGTGTCCCTTTAAACTCAAACTTGTTTGCTACTAATCTGCTTCCGGCTTGCACCAATAATAAGTTCCCAAGGTACGTCTACTCTCACGACTCCAAAGAAAGCTGCAATCGAAGCGTCTTATTGAGCATTTGATGGTGTAGTACTCTCTTTCTCTATATGATTGTGGGTGGGTGTATTGCAGTGTATGTGCTATGTATTTTGTTGTGTTCTTTAAAGTGATTGAAAACTAACCCTTTTATAGCCATACAAACTGGGTGTTTCAGCCATAATGTCACCATCATGAGTCTAATGGTTGAGAATAATCCAAACCAATCACCAGCAATGGTTGAGTGAACTCCAAATCACCCACCAGCAGTGGTTGAGTGTAGATGTAGTAGGGTATTCTAGAACTTTTGAACTTGTTCGTCAAGTTTTGAAAATTTTGGGTCTTTTCAATAATTTTTCAAAAGTATTTACTTAAAAATTAAATACTTGATTCGAACTACACATGCGCACCTAACCCGAGCCATGAACTCTAACCATGGACCTCGGACCTTGACCTGGTCCCTGAACCGGATAAGGACAAGGATGCGTCTAATGCATCATACGCAACCAGCTACTAAGCCCAAGCCCCGAGCAAGAGCCCGACCCCAGATCAAACGAACAGCACGCATGTGTGATGCTTCTACTTTCATATGCTTGTGTCGCACTAGGTTACACCAACTAGATACTACACTAGATTATATCTCTAGTTGCACATGCAATTGTATTTATACAATGAAAAAACCCTTTACTTGGTCAATATGGGACAATTCCCACTTATGAGTTAACCCAACTTTCAATTCTCTTTCAACCCCTTACTTTGATGCCATTTTTCATTCATACCATTTTATAATTTTTGACGATATAATATAACATTTCGAAACTCGTATCAGAAGCTTTAAATATCACCTAAGAATGTAAGAAAAAATATTATGTGTAACTTACATAAAATTGGCTCAAAATTAGTGGCTTTTATGACTTGTAACCTTATAAAACACACGGAAGCACTTAAATTTTTCAACAATCCTTCACATTAATGCAATTGGCTGAAATGTACTTTGCAACCCATATGCAATCGAGAGTACCACGAAAACTTGTTACATCAGGAAAGGTAGCTTGCCTTGAACCTTCCTCAGTAAAATACTATCGGATATACTTGTCAATCGGTGAACGCAATGCCTTAAACCATTTATTATTTTATGTATACCTAGACAATAATACTCACAAAACTTCTCTACTCCACTATTTGGCTCATTTGTTATTGTCCATTTTGACCCTAGGCTGCCTTGGAATATTCTTCAAATATTCTAGAGATTTAGCCCTTAAACTCATCTCATAGTAGCGGCCCTTATATACTCGATATTGGTGATCTCGAGTTAAGAGTATCATGTCATACCCCACTAATTAATACAAGATACTTGGATTATTAAAAGCCTTAGCTTAACCTTAACACTATACAAGTCCATCACTCCTTCATCATAGAAATAGGACAGACGGAAACTCAATTTTTTCGGAGTGCTTTAGTCGATTCCC
>MKEJ01015081.1:0-14561 GCA_001753735.1 Embelia ribes
ATGTGCGTGCTAAACTTTGCAAAGACATGACGTCTAGTAACTACACTATAGAATAAATGTCTCCACATTTAGCCATATTCTATACTTCTATACACACATAAATACTTTGTGCTTCCTTCTAAACACTCGTAATGACTTCGTACTATAGGACATGTGCTAACAACCGTAAGATGAAACGTCTCGTAATAATACGACAACACAAATGCCTCAACTCTTATGCCACATTTTATACTAATGCAACATGTCAACATTAAATAAATAATAGTATTATTTATTTTAAAAATGAAAAATTTACTCGAAATTTCTGAGACGTTACATAGTGTCTTTCTTAACTTAAAAATTGGATCTTTTGTATGCTTAGTTGGATTTTTTGCCGTTAATTGCTAGTTACGTGCTCTGTAGTTAGTAATTGTCCAAATTAATTCTTGACTGCTTGTTTCTATCATATTAGTATTCACTTAGTTTGCCTACTTTCCATTATTCAATTTTAAGTTTAAGTATAATGTCTTGTATGCTTTCTTGTGATTTCTTGATTGATATCACTTCTGAGTATGAGGAGCTAGATCATTTAGGCTTACTTCTAGTTGACAAAGATGAAATAAATTAGTCTTCAACCTCGAATACTAACAAGGACTTACAAACTACCGAGTGTAATAATTTATTAACTTGAGCGGTGCTTTATACATAGGATGCCGGTAGTAGACATTGACTTTAAGGTGATGGTTGAGGCACCTATAGCTATCAAGTCTTAAAAACCCATTAAAGTAGTTACGAACACGCTTCGATAGAACTCGCAACGTATTTTAGACAATCTATGAAGTTTATAACCATTTCCTCATAGAAGTCTAATCTACATATTTGGAGTCTAAGTTGGTAAAAATTTAGCAAAAGTTAGTGTTGAAGGAAAGAAAATTCTAGGTCATATACCATAGTTAAACTAGGGCAAGTCAACCTTTTTGTTAATAGTTTATAATTTCGTAGTTATAGTCAAACATTCTTCAGGTCAATATCATTTATTTATACTTTCTAATCTTTGATTTTACTCTCTATCGATCCTTATCTTTTAGAGTCCTAGGTTCACATATTTTTAATCGGAGTTATCAAATTCGATAACCAGTACTTCATAGGTAAAACTACACAGTTAGTGTATAGTTGTAAATTAATAGTTTATGATATATTGGTTTGGTCAAGCTACTATTAATTTCTCTTAAAACCATGTATTCACTTTCTTTCCATCTAATAGACCTTCCCTTCTAGGCTATTGAACTGATAAGGGGACTGGGGTTCGATAAACAAGAGGAAAGTGGCATATTACCATTTCCAAGCTCATGGTCCAATGATGGTGATTAAACTCATGCTACCCATATTCAGCATCTTTCGGATGTTGAAGCTTTGATAAGGATGAATCTGGTAGCTCTTTAAGGATGTTACTTATGTTCACGAGATAAGAGGCTTGACTATTGCACTAGAGGCCAAGTTTAGGCTAGTGTCTGGACTCAATTAGTGTCCAAGACCTGAGCTGGCAGAAACTATCACTGAGCGGAATAAACTTTACAACTTGAAGTAGGTGTATAATTGAAGATGGAATATGAGTCTTCTTAATATAATCATCTCGAGTTGGATCTTGCAACATGGGATTTAGGGCTATTGAACCTGCAGAGCGAAGTAACTAGTCTTCAAGTTGCCGTGGGAAGGCACAAGATATGAGATACTTTGAATGTAAAGCCGTCGGTAGAGAAGCTGAGAAACGAATTTGATAAGGCCATTAACAACATATGCATGCGAGGGTGGATAGGCCTTACCAAGCTAATTGGCTTACCCAAATTTATGACATCAACAGAAACATAAATTGGCCTAATCCATATGTTTTTAATGCTAGATCTTCAGTGGCCGGAGAACGACGAGATTGAAAATACTGACCAAAGACTCCCTTTATTGTCTATTAATGGGAAAGCTTCTACAATATGACCATTGGCCCCAGAAATCTACCCTTCTTTTCTTTACTTAAACTATGTTGTCTTACCTGAGTGGCCATCTAGTATATGATGAATGCCTCTCTAATTAATCAAGAACTTATGTCTAGTTGTCACTTGCTTTTTGTCTACTATTTCATCCATTAAAATGTAACAGCGCTCATCATACAAATTAGAATATAATTATCCGTTCACGAGTTGGATTTCTTCCTATGTTGATTATTCATAGGTACTATGATTAGAAGGTATTGAATCATGCCCTGGGTCCAAGGCTCATTAGTTTGCCCTGATTCCTTGCAAAATGCAAAATAATTACATTTAATTGTGGCACAATTTTTGTTCTTCATTTGTTTATATTAGAATTAGAATTTTTAATGTATTGAAATTAATTTTAATACACTAATAATGTATGAATTTTCATATATTAACGGATTTGTATGAAGGACACGTACAATTTTAGTTGTCCATATATGTGGAAATAAACACATATTTTTCATCAAAAACTGATAATACATGAAATTTCATAATAAGGAAAGTATATTAGTTAGATGGAAGAGATATAAATCCATTCTACTTACATATTGTAATCTCTGTATACTTGTAGATTAATAGCTGATGATATATTAGTTTGGTCAAGCTTCTATTAATTTCTCTTAAAACCGTGTGTTCATTCTCTCTCCATCTAATAGACCTTCCATTCTAGGCTACTGAACTGATAAGGGGGCTAGGGGTTCAAGAAAGAAGAGGAAAGTGGCATATTACCATTTCCAAGCTCATGGTCCAATGATGGTGATTAAACTCATGCTACCCATATTCAGCATCTTTCGGATGTTGAAGCTTTGATAAGGATGAATCTGGTAGCTCTTTAAGGATGTTACTTATGTTCACGAGATAAGAGGCTTGACTATTGCACTAGAGGCCAAGTTTAGGCTAGTGGTTGAACTCATTTAGTCTCCAAGACCTTAGCTGGTAGAAACTACCATTGAACATGATAAACTTTGTAGCTTGAAGTAGGTGTTTAATTGAAGATGGAATATGAATCCTCTTAATATAATCATCTCGAGTTGAATTTCACAGTTTGGGATTTAGTGATATTGGACCTGTAGAGCGAAGTAGCACAAGATATAAGATACTCCGAATGTGAAGCAGTCG
Organism: Embelia ribes; assembly: GCA_001753735.1. Taxonomy (NCBI): domain Eukaryota; kingdom Viridiplantae; phylum Streptophyta; class Magnoliopsida; order Ericales; family Primulaceae; genus Embelia; species Embelia ribes. The sequence goes on from MKEJ01015081.1 coordinate 3,126, forward strand.
GTGTAAAGAAGTTGAGAAACGGATTCGATAAGGCCATCAACAATATATACATGCAAGGGTGCATTGGCCCAATCCAGATGTTTTAATGCTAGATCTTCAGTGGCCGGAGAATGACAAGACTGAAGAGGCTGGCCAAAAACTCCCTTCATTGTCCGTTAATGGGAAAGCTCCTACGAAGTGACCCTTGGCTCCGGAAATCTACCTTCTCTTTTTTTATTTAGACTATGTCACCTGATCGGAGTAGCCATCTAGTATATAATAAATACCTCTCTGATTAATCAAGAACTTATGTCTTGCTTTTTGTCGATTGTTTCATCCGTTAAAACATTACAGCGCTCATCACACAAATTAGAACATAATTTTCCGTTTACGAGTTGGATTTCTTCCTATGCTGATTATTCATAGGTCCTTAGATTAGAAGGTATTGAATCATGCTCTCGGTCCAATGCTCATTAGTTTGCTCTGATTCCTTGTAAAATGCAAAATAATTACATTTACTTGCGGCATAATTTTTGTTCATCATTTATATTATATTATATTAGAATTTATTTAATGTATTGATTTTAATTTTAATATACTAATGATATATGGATTTTAATATATCAGTGGGCTTGTACGAATGACACATGCAATTTTGGTTGTCCCTATATGTAGAAATAAACACATTTTTCATCAAAGATAGATGGTATATGAAATCTCTACACCGATGATTCTACATTGTCATAGAAACTAAACTCTAATGCATTTGTTTCTTTTGTTTACTTTATCAAAATAAGACCTTGACAAAAGGGTGAGAATGGCTCACCAATTTGAGCATTTAAAGTAGTGGACAAGACAACAAAAACATTTTAACAATATATTAGTACATAGTTTATTCTGAAAATTCATAAAAAAATATTCGATGCTCATAACCGGCCGTGAGTTTCTAATTACGAGAAATCGAATCCACAATTAACACAAGAAAAGACAAAAATTTATCCAGAAAAACATATAATAAAATATCAAATTAATAATACAAAAAACGTAAACATCTATAAAACTAGCCGTGCACAGCAGGCAGTAATTTTGTGCAGTGATCTTACAGTTTAGAATCCTTAGTCGATGTGACGCATACGCAATGTATGTGTAACTCGATTATGTAATAAAATTTATCAAAGTTTTTAAAATTGTGTTCTTTGTTTGGGTTGCTTTTATCATCTTGTGATTTGTTATTTTTTTGTTTGGGATAATTTTGATTGTGGGGGAAAGCAATTAAAGTGGGGTGGGATGCCACTTGTAACTATTTTGGCACAATAAAGTGTAGTGGCTGTTATTTCTCAAATTAACCTTGTAAATTGGTAAAAAATTGGAGGACAATTTTGGGATGGTAAAAATGGATACAGCTTCAATTGGTTTTTGAGGCCTCCCGCGTTTATAATATAGATAGATAGATAGATAGATAGATAGATGTGTTAAGAGTTAGGTTAAAAGCAAAAACCAAGAATAAAACAAAAACCATTTTTCTTTTTATGTTGCACTTCCTAAAATAACCGCCAAGCTCTTCATGTAAACATGGGTTGCCAATTAACCAATCGCCATATTTCAAATTGTCTCCTTTATGCTTTCATTTCTTTTCTGCTTTCTCACAAACTTCCCATGGCATCCATTTCTGCATCAACTCTTCTTTTCTTCACCACCCTATCCCTCTCGTCTTCTCGAATCTCTGCTGCAACGGTCGTCGAAGACCTCAACAATCTCCACCTGCCTCCAGACTTCAACGCAACAATCTCAAACAACTGCAAAAACAACCCTTCACTCAGATACTGCAACTCCTCACTCTCCCCCTCAAACCTCCAACTAATCTTCAAGTTCACCGTCGTTGCTAGCCACTTATGCAACGTGTCGAACAACCCGAATTGCGAAGAGACTTTTCCTAAGATTGATCTAAAAAACAAACCAAAGATCGCCCCACTTTACTTGTCTTTTGACTACTTTTGGAAGTATTGTCCCTTGACGGTTATCTCCATTGATCTAGCGAATAATTCTTTAACGGGTGGTTTTCCCGACGATGTTTTTCATTGTTCCCAAATACGAGTTCTCGATTTGAGCCTTAATGGATTTTCGGGGGAGGTTCCGATACATAACTTCTCTTTTCTTCCCAATCTTACTTTTCTTAACCTATCGTACAATCACTTTTCGGAGAGTGAGATAGCCGATGATGAGTTCTTTAAACGGTTTAATTCATTGAGCTTTATTCATTCCGGCCTTGTACCAGGCCATAACAAATTCAGGATTAAGGCTCTTGTACTTTTTATCGGTCTTCCAATTTTCATAATTTCAATGGTAGTTGTAATCTGTTTACCAAAACTTATCCAACGAGAAGATAAATTTACGCCATCAATGCTAAGGGCATCAACAAATGGTTTTTCGAAGCGGAATTTAGTGGCAACGAGCAAGGGGGTCCATATCTACAAAGGGCTAATGAAAGACGGAACTGAAATGAGAATAGAGGTTCATAAGGGCGATCTATCGAGACAAAAACGGAAGAATTTTGTGGCGGAATGCGAGATTCTCGTCCAATTAAGCCACAATAACTTGGTGCGAGTTTTGGGTTGGTGCAATGATCGGAGGTTAAGAGCGATAGTTGCGGAGTGGATCAACGGAGAAAATGTCGAGAGTTGGTTGTCGAGGTGGACCCCGCCATGGAAGGATAGAGTGGAAGTGTTGGTGAAGATATTGGAAGGTATGTGTTATTTGCAAGAGGAATGGCCTGAGATTGGGTATGATTTGAAGAGTGGTAGCATATTGCTAGCCGAGGACCGAGCGCCGTTGATTTCGAGATTCAAAGTTGGCGATCACAAAAACTCAACAAAGAGTAAGCAATTTTTTTCTGCTTTTTATACATATTGTCAGTAAGCACATCATTGGTATTATATGTATTCTTCTGGACATGTGAGATATATGTTCGGCTGGCGAAAAATGAACAACGAAATAAGAAAATAAAAAAGTATATTAGATATTGCATTTCCGTTATTTAATTACAAGTGATTTTGAGTTCAGTGCCCAGCTACGACATTCATTAGTACTATAAATACGGTGGTTAACTTTAATCCTGAAAGTATCATTCTAGAAATTACAATAAATGGCTACATGTCTCACAATGCAGTACAATAAACAGAAAGCATTTTAAATGAATAGCCACTTTTCATGATTTTACCGTTTTATAATAGTTTTAGTGTAGAAAGAATACAAGAGTTTTAGGAGATATATGGAAACCAAATATTTGATTGTAGCGCTTACCAGTGTGCATATACGAGTTAAATCGAAAAATTGAAATAACTCAAATCTTTTTGGTTCAATTTTATTAATTTTTATTCTGTTCTATTTTGCAAATTTAAAAATTCAAATTTTCAGTTATATCAATTTGGCTTTGATTTTCATATTTAATTTTACTGGTTCGATTCAGTTGAACTAATTTTATTTTTAATATAAATTTATTTTTTTTAGTTAAGGCCACGAATCACAATAGATACTTTAGTTTAAACATTTTAGTAATTTATTTTTATTTTCTTTTTAATTCCGCTTTCGATTTGGAACCGAACTGAATCGGTTATATTCGGTTCAAATCGGTTTTATTTTGAAAATATATTTTGGCTTGTTCAATTTTATAATTATGCAATTCAACTTGGGTGATTTTTTCGAGTCCGGTTCAGTTTGGAACCAAACCAACTGATGCACATCCCTAGTAGCGCTACACCAAACGCTTTTTTGTACTGTTGCAGAGTTGTACAAGTTTGGAATATTGGTGTTGGAGATGGTGGCGAACCGAAGACCTAGAGAAGAGTTTAAAGGTGGGGAGCTTGCTTTTGTTGAGTGGATGAGCGTTCATTATGCACAAAAAACGTGGAATTTGATCATAGACGCAAAAATGAACATAGAGTCCGAACAGCACAAGTCGCTCGATCGAGCTATACAGCTAGGATTAATTTGCACAAGGGATATCTCAATAGGACAACGACCAAGCTTGGATCACGTAACTCAAACCATGAACTCTATCCACAATTTTGAGACTCGTCATGATGAAATTCACCACCACCGTTGATGGTTTAAATCGCAAAATTGTATAGTGTCAGTGCGGATTGAGTACAGCTGATAGGCATATGTTGACGCTACACATACCGAGGGACCTTCATAGCATTGCGTGTTGTGGTACATTATGCTCGAACTTTGGTCTTTTTTTAAGGTTCAATGTGGAGTACTAGTTACCGTAAATACTTCCATCGCTCTTTTTCATACCTATATAAACCTACTTGGCCCTTTATCACCACCAATTTGTGCTATTGCTGTACTTTAGTTTTACTAAAAGCTTATATCTCGTGATTTCTATCGAACAATTTGTATTATAATTGGAGCAAGCAGACAATCTTCGTTTCATACGTACCCAAATAATTGAACCCTACTAGTCTAGTCAAGTGATAATAAACAAAATTGGTAAAACTAGTTAAAGGTGTTCTATATCTCGAGGCATCTTTCGGCTTTCTCCATTGAGCATAAGTGTTGTGTCTCATTAACATGCGACTAATACATCTTTAATTTTGGTTCCTGCTTATGAGCTGAGACTAACCATTGCACTCCTAGTCATCGTATATTGATCCTAATGGCAAGCACAAGTCAAACCCCACAATTTCACTAGGTTGGCAAGATTTAATGACAAATTTTTTTAAAATGAGGTACATTAAATCATCTATCCTCATTCAAGAAAATCTTGTTCTTTTCAAACTTGGTTGAACAATGTAATAGCAAAACCCGATCAGAAAGAAGATGAGAAATGCACGTAAAACATGCATGTTCAACATGTAGATTTCCCTACTTCAATATGTAGCAAAACAATTAATTTTACAGCTAAATTATATCATAGATTTAAAAAATACAAGTGACCAACATGGTTTATGAGCAAGGACGAGTATAACACAATCAAGAACACAACAATGGCAACTCCAGAAAAATGAAAGAAAAAATGGAAGATGATGAGAAAGAAAGGAGATAAGAGGTCGACTCATTGTTGTAGGCAAAATGCCCATATATCTATCTTAAAGTAAAATTTTGAGTTGGGGATAATGTTCCATAATCTCACCTGATTATGCAGGGTCTATTGTTTTGCATTTTTGTTCGAGTCCTCTTTGGCAAATCAGGTGTTAGCGCATATATCTTTACAGCGAATAGTTCCTTAGGGAATCCCTTCTGGTCCTGTTTACAACCAATTTCATAGTTTAGAAACACCAAAATAGTAAGACGAGAAGACATCCTCTGGCATTCTTGTCTTATGCTCTGAGCAGCCTTTTTCTTTTCTATTTTAATACAAAGACGCAAAGAGTTTCAACTTTCAACATCAAAGATGCAGGAATTATGAAAAACTTGGGCAAAGTTCAAAGGTTTTGAAAACTTGCAAAGCACCAAGCCACCAATCAAAGTGTTTTCAAATCCTTGTTTGTGGCTACTTCAGTTCCGTAAACAAGAAAAGAAAACATGTAGACTAACAAATTCATTGTTTTTCAAAACAGAAAACGGAATTCACTGCTACCAAACGGACCCTTATATTTCCTGTTCTTTTTTCCCCCTTTACATGCCATCACATAGTTAAATTTTGGACAAAGACCCAAATACAGGAATCATGATTCACCTCCTACCAAGCCAAATAATAGAAATCAAATTGTCAACTCACCTTTGATTTGTAAAGATGCAATCCACATCGATTGAAGAGCTCCTTAAAGTATGCATCCGACCTAGTAATGCTCCGATCTTCTTTATCCAAAACAAAACCTACACACGTAAATTTGGTATTTTAGCAGACATTAAATGAAAACCGTAAAGACATGAAAACAATTCGCAGACACCAACAATTTCCTTCCTTTGGTTTGTGGATTCAACTTGATAAAAAGAAGAATCTTGCTTCAACCAAGCAAGCACTACCTGAGATATCTCTGTGTCTCATTCAACATCAATTAAATCCCGCATTTACTAGGAAATTTAAGCATTTCAGCCTTTTGGAGAAAAAAGAGACATCAACATGTTCATTTGATGCTTTTACTCTTTGTTAGCCCCAATAATATATTCTGGAACTAACCCCACAACTACATGTGAACTCTTGAGGACATATGTTAATGAGAAACACAAAACAAGAAGTAGCATAATGGGAACTAAATAACAATTTGCGAGCAACTGTGACTTATTCATAAATGAGGAGGTTAAAAATTGGATTGATTTACCAGTTCTTGCAATGTTCTCCTTCAGCAAGAAAAAGCCGCCAGGTTTCAGGCCAACCTAGAGAGAACCGTAACGTTACATACAGATTTTATACATTACATAGAACTCACATAGAAATTGGTGGAGTTTAACTTTAACACAACTTATAAACAGAAGGTTGTCTAGTCGCAAGGTACATACTGGGCTTTAAGAAAATGAGCTCTAAAATAGAAATCTGCAATATGCTAATGAATATAGTTTTCTAGAGTCACACTGCTACTTTTGAAAATGACAGGTAAACAATATCCTATGATTAAAATAGGATAAAAAAATGTTGATACTGATCAGCTTATAAACCAGTTAGGATATTTAATTAAGATTACAAGAAAGACAGGTAAAACATAAGAAATTTAAGTCCTCAAAACAAGCTACACACACAGAAACATCAAAATAGACCTATTAACAGGACTGACAATGAAGGACAAAGAAGCACTCGGGTTTGGAGTTGCAGTTTAATGGTGTAGAGGCAGCAAAACAAGTATTTAACAGGTTACTTTATTGAGATCTTCAAGATAATTTAACCATTACCTTAGCTCTCTTAAAGAATGACACAAAATCATCATCTGCAAGATGCCCAATACACCACTGGACCCATATAACGTCATATCTTCCAGAATCCGGAGTAAAGTCCTACAACAATCTAAATTTTAGTTCATTCTTTTGGTAAAATAGTCAGCATTTTTGGGATATGGCGAGTAAATTAGAATAGGAGGCAATTGGAATCAACAAAAATAACTCATGTGGCCATGGGGAATCAATTTATTTAAAATTAAAAATGCCCTTCAAATAAATAAAACAAGAAAGAAACCAAGGAAATTATATTTGTGTAGAATTTTTTGTTTGGCCCTGACCATCATACAAGTACATAAATCTATGGCTGATGCAGGTTTTCAGACCATTCATAATCTTGTTTCATGGGTTATGCCTCTCAATCAATTAGAGAAAAAGTGGCTAATTGGGAGAAAGGTTGCCTTCGAGAAAAGTGAAATTGGCTTCTTATACTATGTAACTTTTTCTGTTGAGTTAAACAAGAGTTTCCTCCTGAGTTCTTACAAATATTTGGGGAAATTTTTAATTCTTTAGTTTATTGGGGGATCTAGATGTCTTTTGCTGCGGTACTGTAGTTTTGCGTTGTAAAGGTGACACTTTCCATGACAAGCAATGGAACACAGGACTTCATAGACAAAAGTAACACCAACAACAATCTCTTTTAATTAGTCCAAAAAATATTAGACATCAAATAAGCAAACATTATCCGTGTACTATTATATGTCTCAGACCAGAAAAAGAAGAAACAGGCGGTTAAACGTGCCTCACGCTCAGCAATTACCTTTCTAATCACAGTCAACCAATTCAATTCAAGTTAATTCTTATTTATTAGTCGGGAAGGATCTGGAAAGTGTTGAAAAAAAGAAGCATTATCTTGTAGCTGTCCGTTTCTTTACAAATCCTTTTGCGGAGACTTCTTTTCTTTACATATTACCATGTTCTGATATAGAACAGTTTTTATATTCTATCCACAGGAAAACACTTGGCACCAACCTAAGTTTTTTTATTCGTTGGATTGGGTGCTTTAACCTATGGTTTGAGAGCATACTTACGCCCCATAGCTTAAGGTGAACAGAATTCTTCAAAACTGTGCCATGAATCCGAGCACACCAATGAATATACCAACTGGATGGATATTACTGAAGTTATTGGCTTAAAAAATTTCAGTGAACAGTTTTTATCTGCCCAACAAGAATATTTATTAAATCGATATTCCTTGAACTTATGCTATGCTTCCTTTTTCATTTTCTTTTAGGCTCTAGCTGTCATGCAGGAGAGCATCTACATGTAAGAAGACCTTAAGCAAACATCAATGTGTTTCCAATTTCTTTCTCCAAAGGCATCAAAGTGCTCCTTTCTTAACTCTTAGTATCTTCTGTATTCAGTCAGATTATTCGAGTGTAGCATGGTTACCTAAAAATAGGCCAGCACATATTTTTGCATTTATAACATTCAAGCTAAAAAGAAAAAAGCACGTGGACAAGAATTGGCAAAATTTATTTGCCAGAATAGCAAACTGCTTCTTCTTTTAGTTACTCTTAAAGGTAAATTTGTAAGCACAGCACCTCACCTGAAGAGGGACACAATAAAAATTTGAGGCAGTGTGAGAATCTGTTAACATGAGGTTTTCAGGGGACAGATTTTCACGTGCAGCTTCGAGGAAATGTGACACAGGCTCCAAGAGATCAACCTGAACCAAAGCACACATCTTTCATAAGTTCTTTCTATGAAAGTGTATGCTATACCTATACACATCAACAAAAGAAAATAAAAGCAGAGCACATGCAGAATAGGTCAGCATCCAGGCCAGAACTTCCAATACAATTTAATGTTGACACCTAAATGAATCATGGTTAAACCAATAAACTTAAGAAGTGAACCATGGTAAGACCAAGACAGTGACTCAAAAGAATAACATATATACCTGATTTAAACTAACAAGAAACAGAACAAAGATCAGTACCACAGTCCATGTTAAACAGACCACAGATCTAATGTCTGTACTTGCTCTAAAAACTTTTTTAGTATAGTCATTCTCAACTTAGGTATTAGTTATGTGCAATTAAATCTCAAACGGGAAGGATGGGAAAGAAGAATTCCAGATGTAAGGAGCATCTAGGTATCAAAGATTAAAGTTAAATCTCAGTTTCTACTACTTTAAAACTACTCAGATAGTATGACAGATGCAACGCACATTCATGAATTGATAGTCACACAGGCCTCATGTCCATTTACTGACTTCAATGACCTCTTCTTGTTCAAAATAAGGCGGAATAACACTTGTAGTGTGTAGGAATTTGCAGAGCAAAGATATAATTGCAAAATGTATAAGTTTGTTAGATTTTGTAGAGTTGAGAGACTGAACACAAGTAAAATTGCATCACTAATGGGTACCAGTTGCACTCGTAATAAATAACCAGGAGAAGTTCACTGACAACCAATCCATCACGCAAAAATACATATTACAAGGTGTCGTAAAAGCACTATATTCAATGTAAACTTCTACGTGAAGCAAAAAAATTACATATGCAAAAACAAAGCTTCACCTCATTAAAATATCGTATCAAAAGATTCTTGGTGACTCGTCCTATGCCAGCACCACAATCTGCAGTGTGATTGAGATGCAGTGAGAACCCTAAATAAGAAAAAAAAAAAAAAAAGGGAAGGAGAGGGGGTGAAAGGGTGGAGAGGAAGGAATCCAACAACCATTTGTAAGCTTCTCTAATAATCGTACATTTTAAGTTATAATTTAGACTAACAAACAGAGACAGTTATTTGGACAGAGAGAGCCAGAATAAAACTATTTCCTCGAACATTATTTCATTCTCCGCTTGTTGTTATAGATATATTCAGTCATGTCTTACTGGAGATGGGAAAGCTTGCACTCAGATGTATCTCACTTATTGGTCGTTCCCACAGAATAGCAGAATGATAGTCTCTCAAAACTTGGACTACAACTTTAGCTAATATCTTCTTTAATGGATATTGTGTGTTCAATCAATTACTACAATTTTTCAGCTGAGATGTACAGATTTATGAACACAAATATGAAGCATAAGTTAGAAAAAGAAAGTTATAATACTACTGCTAACTCAAAGAAAACAATTTAATCCATGACACAACTTCTCACTAACTATTCTCTTGCTAGAGAATCTATTCATGGAACGTGCAATAAATAATAAAGAGAAGCCTTTAAGTTTAATGAAGATACTAAAGCTTTATTCCAGGCAAAACAATATTCCGCAAACTAACTGTTCTCATATACAGTCAAAGAACAGTAGCTACTTTCTCACCTAATGCAACAAGATGTTGGTTTCTTCCCCCATCTGGGAATCGGTTTGACAACAGTTCGTTCAAAAATGCTTCACTGCCCTTTATATCAGCCTGATCACAATCTCCATAACCACCCAGTACACCATCTACTGTGGCTTCAACACCCTTTCATTAAAAAGAATACACCCAACAAAAATAAGACACCAAAAACAACCAACACCACAATGTACTTACTTTAATATTATAATTAGGTTTGCACATTCTCTCCATTTCTTGAATCATGGGAATAAAGAAAGGAAAAAGGAAAACCAATATAAGAAGCAATTTTTATCATTTCATTTATCAAGTAGAATCATATCATATAAGATGCTCTGATTCTAGTAATCAAAATTGCAACCCCATTCAGGGAAGTATTCAAAGTCAGCAATGTTGGGTGAAGCTATTTCTTGAACTTAAAAAACAAGTGGAAAACAACAAACTTGTCCAGGAAGAAATAAGAAAAAGCGAATTTTCTTGTTATTGCAACATAAGCATTCTCTATCATGTAATACATTACAAACAGTATGCTGCCTTGAGACTTTTAGCCTTCTAAATTTTCAAAAGAATAGCGATTTTAGTTCAGTTACAAATAAATCTCCAGAATGAAACAAGTTTTACAGTTAGCATGAGAAGTAGCCACAGACAAAAATTACATTTTCATTATGGTCTTATAGAGCAAAAATTACTTAAATATGTTCCCTATAATCACCTTATGTAAGCAACCAAAAGTGCTTTTAAAACCACTCCAACAAAAAAAAAGCAGCAGCAGTAGCAGATGTTGAAAAACAACCACGTGTTCCAAATAGCATTACGTGCTCTTTTTAATTAGGGTTTGTTTGGTTATAGCTCAAAATTTTCTCCTTTTCTGCTTAAAAGTTGGAGATGACTTATTGTCGACATGACATCTCGCTATTATAGTTGTTTCATGTTGAGTCTCTCCTAAAATTGATATTGATGGTGTTTAAAACCCTAATTTGAATTTATGAGTTAAGGTCATGCACACTTCTATTGCCACTATTGGGTCACGGATTCGTCCCGTTGGAAACAACCTCTCTGAAATTAGGGATAAAGTTGTGTACATTAGACCCTTCCAGACCCCGCAATATGGGAGATTTGTACATTGGGCCGTCTATATATAATTGTCTAGTTGCAACCTTTAAGCTCAGCCTTTTGCTATTTAACTTATAACTGGTTATGCATTTGTATGTTCAACTTTATACCTAGGAGTTCTTGCTTAGTTGGCCTAACTAAATGTTAGTACTGCTGTTAAAATAATTTCTGAATAATAACAAT
>MKEJ01015082.1:0-12939 GCA_001753735.1 Embelia ribes
TTTTTTTTTTTAAAAAAAAGAAGTAATTTTTATGACACTAATTCCTTAAAAAGTATTTGTACTCGTTAGCAGATCCAGAATTTCTGGGTAGTGGGGCTAAATTTTACTGTCTTATATAACGGAATTTTTTCTTTCTTTCTTTTCCAGGAGGGCAAAACTATGGAGGTATAAAAAATTTTAACATTTACATAGATATTTAGCAAAATTTTCTAGAGGCAAGAAGCTGCGGACCGCCAATGCACTGTAAATGCTATCGAATAGAAAACATTTTCAAAAAATTCACTAATACTCCCTCTGTCATATTAATATAGGCTCGTTTTTTTTTTCGTACTTCCCAATATGTAGGCCTATTTATTTTCAAAGAAAATTTTCCTATTATACCTTATTTAGTATGGTGATTTTTTATTAACACCAACCACTTTTCAAAATATCAAAAAATACCATCTCTCGTTATAACGAATAGTCTTTTTGGAAGATTAGTGATAAAATTAATTTCTCTATACTCATTAAATGTAACTTCTTAATCAAAGTAAAATAATATGAGAGAGGGAGAGTAGTAATAACAACATTTTGTTATAAATTACAGCAATCCTTCTACTAAAGTGAATGTAAAAATGTCACTTTGGTGGTTTATTATATAAAAAAAATTGAAAAAACATGTTTGGTCACACATGGGAAGGATATCAGGCCGGGTCTTCACAAGAGCACCTCTGGCCTTTTAAATAAAAAAATTAACAAACTAACTTCCATATTAAAATGGCTGTGGTATCACACAAAAATTAATTTCAAAATTTCTTTACGTATCTGAATTTTTAATTTTTTAATCCAATAGACACGAGGGCTCTGCACCAATTGTGCATAACCATAAATTCTGTTTTAAAAATTCTGTGTTTGGGTTACCGGAGGTATCTCGCATAGTGAAAAACGAATGTTTGACTCTGTATAAGGGTGAAATATCACTTTTTAGTCATAAAAATAAATTTGTAGTAAAAAATTTCGAAGATAATTTTACAATTTTTTTTGCAAAACTATTTTTTTGTTGCTAAAAAATATGTCTCACCCTCACACTTTAATAAAAAAAATGTTATCCTCTCTCATCTACCAATTTTTCATGCCATTTCTCGGACTTGCATTGCACATAAGTTGGGAAAACAGTGTTTTAATCCCTGTAAAATTCGCATAGCTGAGGAACTATTTTTGGCCACCCAAAAAAAAAATTTAACATAAAAAATTACAAAATTACTATTAAAATTTTTTATTACTAAATTCTATTTTTGCTATCTAGAACTTGCTCCTCACAATTATACCTATTTTACTCACGTTAAGAGACTTTTTGCCATTCACTCAAAATAGGCTAATGGGTTTGATATTCCATTTCATTTTTGTCACAATGAAATATGATTTTCCATGGTAATATTAAAATATACGAAATATAGCCATGCTTGCCAAAAAGAACTAGAGGGCTCTGATTAACGTAGCCTCCTATGATTGCCGACCCTGTTTAATTGATTGGAAAGGCAGATCCGACAGTGTCGTAACCATTAGGAGGCTCCATTGATTGCTAACTCAACCCTCTTGTTAAATTGGTTGGCATGTGTAAGTATATATGCATGGGCCAGTACATAAAGCTCGCCTATTGTGGGGTTTGGCATGCGCAAGTCATGATATAAAAATGAACCAAACAGTTGACAAAACTTGCATCTGTTTTCTCTAGGCAATTCACAAAGCTCAACTTCTGATCATAAACTTAGAAGAAGTTACAATTCGATCCCAACCTTGTTAACTTCTAAAATGATATTTAAAAAAATACTCGAACCCACATTCAAATAGAATGAATCGGCACACCAAAAGCAAATTCAACTGCGGCATATTGAACTCTGTAACCCCTTCTCGGTTTATGCTATAACTTGAACACAGCTAAACACAATTAACTATAGATGAAAATTAAGTTTTTTGAGCCACAATTGAGGGGTGGACATGGTTTTAGTTTACTGCCAGTCTTTCCTGATATCAAAGGTATAGTTGATCTCCAAGTAGCACTTATTGTCATCATCAAGGAACTGAAAAAAAAAAAAAATTAATAATAATAAGATAAATAAATAAATAAGAAGAAGAAAACATAAGGATGATTAATAACTTTTGATTGTGCAATTGACGACCATGAGTGCTTCAAATGCCCCCACTAAATAAAATTTCACAAGCATGCTTTTGTTGGCATGTGACTATCAATTTTCAGTTTAAATTCAGCAGTGATTTCAAAACTAGAAATCAGAACAAAAACAGAAACAGGAAACAAAAAGTAATTTCACTTGGTACATTTTTCCTTATCTTGCCCAAGGCAAAGTGTGGTCCTCACATGAGTAAAGATGAGTAATTTAGCACATGGATAGAATAAAAATGGAGCCCAAAGCAAAAGCAAACAGAAATAGTATTCTTTTTCTCCTCTAAGAATAAAGTGGAGTTTATCATCCTCAACTGCTATAATTAACATAATTAAGCCTGTCTGCAGATCTTCTTTAAGCCAACTTTTGACTTTGCCTTTCTTTTAAAGATATAAATAAAAGATTCAAATAAATTCTATGTATATTGTTGTAGATGAAAAACATAATCTTAACGGAAGTGTGCCACAAAACTTAAGCACTTACATATCATGAACTATTAACCCGTAATACAGGAGGGTTGTGCATTGAGTAGTTCAGAAATACATACATCATAAACTATTAATTCAAGCAATGACTTAATTTCCTAATTGAACTTTTACCTTTCATCATCCCCATATACGTAAAGATGAGTGAAATGTAGGACATGGATAGGAAAAAATGGAGCTCAAAGCGAAACCAGACCAGCATAGTATTCTTTTCTTCTTTCAGAATAAAGTGGAGTTTATCCACTTTAGTTGCCATCATTAACATAATTAAGCCTGTTTGAAGATCATTTCAATTTTTAGCTTTGCCCTTCTTTAGAAGGTACAAAAAAATTGTATTGGACAAAAAAGGCTCCAATAAATCCTAAATATATGTGTCCTAGCCTAGGTCACCAAAATTCTTACCGGAGAGTGGTGTACCCGCTCCCACTTTCCTTCTAGCTCTCACATCTCTCAGCCCCAGGAATCTGTTAAATTTTGATGTTCTTCGCTCCCACTCCCGCTTCAAGATCTGGTGACCTAGGTCCTAGCTAAACATATGCCTGAGGTGTGTCCCAAAACTTAAGCAGTTACGTCATGAACTATGAATTTAAGCAAGACTTGATTAATCAGTCGCAATTTACCTTTGATTTAGCTGAGTATGTTCCTCTAGCGAAAAAACCAGATGGGGTAGTCTCTTCTGGCCTTTCATGAGTATAAGGCTCTACCTGCGGACTGAATGTTCCAAGCATTTCTTTCGTGCTATCCACTGCAAATAAGAATTTATATCAACATAACAATAATCATTTTTCTCAAAATGTGTGTGTGACGGGATATATTTAAAAAATTACCCTTAACTCCGGTTTTCCAAACGGTATTGGTGTATTTGAAACCCGAGACAATATTGTTGCTGACTTGGAAGATAAAATTGAGGTTGTAATGGCTACCTTCTTTCAAGCTAAACCATAAGCCCTTAGGCTTTCCAGATTCAGGGATCGAGAGGACGATGTCTGGTCTACCAGGAGATTTTATCGCCACATTCAAGATTTTAACATCTGCTTCTAGGACTTCTATAATTGCACAAGTTAAAGAGAAAAAAAGTATAACTATCAAACTATGCAAGCAAGATCAACCCCAGACCCTACATTCCAGGAGCCATGTGCACTTAGTTGTCCATATATACACACACACACATATATATATTATGTATATATAAGAAAGATCAGCTAGTTGACAAACATTATATGAAGAAAAAAGACATACAAAAATGTCAACATTTCACACGCTTATTATATTTTTCAAATAATCCTAAAACGTTAATGTAAAACTAGGCGTGGGAAGTGGACCATAGTTTAGGAGATAATGAGTGGTTAGTTTTAGGCTTAAATTAAGGTTAAATTTTTGGATAATCTTTCTTTTTTGTTTTTTGGAGTTGATTTATTATTTACATGGCATCTAAATATCATAGTTACTCAATTTTCAGTATCTCTTGAAATTGATATTGGTGACGCTTAAAGGCCTAACTTGAATATTTCTATAGGTTAGGTCCATGCACGCTTCCATTGCGATTTGAGGGTCACGGGTTCGCCCGTTGGAAACAACCTCTCTAGAAACAGGGGTAAGGTCTGCATGCATCATACCCTCCCCAGACCCCTCAATGCGGGAGCTTAGTTCATTGAGTTGCCCATATTTACTATGATATAATCGATAACAAACCCAAGTTTCTACTAGAAATCATTGTATAGAATGATATTTGGTTGGTATAAGATTGGAATTTGGATACTTTAATTGTTTTGGCTACTGTTGTCAGAAATTTTGCTTTTTGAGTCTTATGGTCTTGTATCTTTTAGTTTATTGTCTGACACAGAGTCAGTGTGAGATCAAAATATACTCTGTGCAGCTTATGTAGGATGAAGAACAGAAGAAACGAGAAAGAAAAAGTGGAGTTTTGGTTAGCAAACATCATCTAGCTTTATTCTAGATTAATTTTGTCCTGTCAACTCTCTCTCTCTCTCCCTGTTTCTTTGTTCTTTTCCGGTGGGCTTCCTTGAAAAGAATATGCAACATTTTGTCCTTATGGTTTTGGTGTAGATTACTTGAAATGTCTCTAGTTCTTCTTTTATGCTTTAGTTCCCTGAGTGGATTTTTAATTGTTTAATCTTGTTTGTTTTGTGCAGTACTTCCATCCAGATAACATGTCATCAGCTGAAAAGCTTAAAATTGAGCTTCAGAAAGTCAGAGATGAATTTAAAATGTCCGAATCAGATTGTGGATCTGCCCGTGTCCAAGGTAAAGCATCCTAATACTTCCATTTCCTGATGGCTTTCCGTTGGAAAATAATTTCTCTAGAGGTTCAGACCATTTTTGAGGGAGCAGCCTTTAATCTGTCTGAGAAATGACTATGTTCACTTTATTTGGCTGAACTAAGTTATTATTTCCTTTGGGTACGTCTACTTTTCTTATAAATGCTTGTTGAAGTTTTCTTGTTTGTCATTGTAAAGCATGGCTTCCCCTGTGTTGAAATCCTTGTATTTTTTCACATTATGTCTTCCAACATGGACCAACTGTTGGAAAAATACGAGAAACACTTTTTGATTCTTCAATAGAATAGTTGCATTGGGTGGAAATAAGTGGTACATTTGGAAATATGATCGTCTGCAAATGTCTTGTTGGAAATGGATTGTAGCATTTGTTTTGCTTTCGGACTTTTTTGGCTCTAGTACTTGTTTCTCTTCTTTTTCCATTTTCATGCAAAGTCACCACACTTGAATTCTTTTCTGCAGTGGCGCAACTGACAACAAAGATCAAGCACCTCTCCACTGCATTACACAAGAAGGTGATTATTTTCGCTGATTCTTTACATTTTGGAACATTTTAATGGTCCATGTGGAGGTGATTTTGTGCGGTGCTGTCTCCTTTATAGATTATTAAGCTCCAAAAAGAAGTGCCCATAAATATTGATTTTGACATATGAAGAAATTTGACCACGATCGAGTTGAAATTGAAGACACGAGGATGCAGAACCAGTGGGATAGAAAAATAAACTTGATATCATCCCCAATCCTTATTTTTTGAAGAATACAAAGCTGACTTAACATGAACAAGTATTTTGTGAAATTCTTACTTCTGTCATCAAAGATACCACCCCATTACTGTCACACTTTTTGAAGGTTATATATAAGAAGTGTGTTATGGAAGAAAGTCCATGTGGAGTGTCTGGTGGTTTTTCTCAAAATGCTTGGGAAATATGTCTGTTTATGCGTCGATTAGGACGAATAAATGGCATTCTCCCTCAAGTTTAACCATTTCAATGTTACTCTGTCAATGGTATGGAGTATACTTGCAAGTTCCACAATAATTTATTTTACTTGTATGTTGTTGCTTGATTCCGCCGAGCCAACCAGCTAGAGATTCAGAACTAGTTCGGTGAAGACTAGTTATGCCCAACACATATTGGCTCTTGAAATATACTCGTAATTGCATCAGTGTTTTTAACCTCCTTTCTTCGTACTGTTGATTTAAAATGTGATTGATCATCAGTATGCTGGTTGACATTCAACTTCTGCATATCAGCAATTCTTCCATGGGCTGCTACGCCCAAAATCTTGTTACTATGATTCTCAATATAAATTGATTTATTATCTTTCTATTCTTAAGTTGTTCATCTAGGTTATATAGACGAAGTCTTGTATATAGTTAATTTCCTTTTTTTTTCTTCTCTTGTAGGACAAACACTCGCGGAGAGGCCTCCAAGGAATGATTCAACATCGGAAAAAATTGCTGAAGTATCTAAGGAGGACCGACTGGGATTCCTACACCCTTGTTCTCTCTAAGCTTGGTCTGAGAGACAACCCCGATTATAAGAACTAGTCAAGTTTATAGTTTTGTACCAATCCGCGATAATATATGTTCTTGCAGTTGAGTTTTAATTTAGCTGAAATAACTATACTTTGAGATCATTTGATTTCGTGTACTCCCCTTTTCTCAATTTTGGTTATAACCTAAGTGATCTGTACCCTTGATTCTTTTTTCCCTGGTGCGGATCATAATGTAAGTTCATTAATTAATAAGAAGAAGAATAAAGTTTTGTATTTGGGAATGTATGGAATGTGTATTTATGCCCCGTGATTTGACAATATTGTTTTGCGTCAGCTGATGTGGCAGTCATTGATCAAATTGTGCAGTGTCATGTTTAGTTGAAGTAGAGGTGGCACCAGGCATTCGACCTGCAAATTTGTGGTCTACCCGCGGACCCAGCGGGTCTGTCCTGCCCCCGATACAGGGTGGGGATGAATCTGAAGCTCAGACCTGGCAGATAGAGGCTCGTGACCTGCAGAAAAAAAGGGCTGTGGCAACGACTAACATAGCAAGCTGGTCCACGGTTATGCGAGTAGACCAATGTACTTGTGGGTATGAGACACGAGTCGCATATTTCTCTTTTCTCAAATCTGTGGACCCGCACAACTTGCGAGCCCACACATGTGGTGGGTTCGGGCTGGGTAGACCCATGGGATAGAATAAACAGCTCTAAATAAAGGGGCAAGTCAAGTGATTTGAATTAATGAACCCAATCAAAGTAAGCCCAGCCCCACGTAGCCTGATAATGTACGTGAATCCAGTTAATTCGTGGGGTACCCACTTTCCAACTTTTGCTAACTGCCACATGATTGGCGTGCATTTCTCAGCTCTTTTTCTGGATAAAAAGTTTTAAAAACTTACTTTTTTTCTGACTTTCCACTGGCAACAGTCCTCTGTCCCGTTTGGCATTTACTGAAAGAGAGGAGACATTCAAATTTTGAGGTTTTCTAAAATAGTTGCCAAACAAGAAGGAAGATATTCAAACTCCACTTATCTTTCTAAATTTAAGTAGTGTCATGAATCTTGTGGTTGTCATGGTAATGTTTGCTATTTTGGTATTGAGCTTCTCTTGGTCATCAGCACCAACTGAAGCTAGGCTGGAGCCTCTTCTATCTCCAGTCTCAGACCCGGTTCTTCCAATTGAGATCGAACCCGTTTCTCCTATTCCCTCGCAAATAGCGCCTCAGTCTCCAGGTAATTTCAACGATGCACTTCTCCGTTTTATGTCTCAGTGCTTGTTTGGTTACATTTTTTAAGTTCAAGTTTTTTAGTTTTTTTGCTTAAAAGCTAAACTGCATTTGTGTGCTCGTTTTTGGGCTGACTATTTTATTGGTCGCTTTAGCCTTCGAAATAGTAAAAGCTTTAAGTTGGATGGCTCTACATTTTTTGTTAATCTACAATTTGACTTAAAAAAATGCAATCAAACTGTCAGTAACTCAGTATATTTGTCTCACGCTCTATCAACTTTTCACTTGCTTGAATTATGGAAACTGAAAAACTTTAAATTACTCAGAGGGTTAGCAGTGGAGATTCTCTTGATAGTCAACTTCGGGTACTCGTGAGTAGTCGAGCTGTGTTTAAACTTCCTTTAAAACTTATCAAGAAAAAAAGGAAAGAAAAACATAGACTGGATAGTAAGATGATTGTTCTGTTTTGCTGCTAAGACAAGAAGTTTGTCTGAAGCCTAAAACTGCAACAATTCGACTTTTTTACTTTCCCTTGCTTTGGTTCATGAAGTCACAAATTTATCATTTGAGTAAATTTTGTTTATATTTATCTGTAGAGGTACCTGTGGTCAGGGTAGTTCATCACCGGGATATAATCAAGAAAATTGTAATGGCACTCATTATCTCTTCAAGTCTACTTGGTGTGATTTTGTTATCTCTGTTGTGGTTTTGGGTATATAGAAAGAGTAATTTGAAGAACTCCGATACAAAAAGCAAACAGATTCAAGGTATATTCTTTGCTCTGAAGAAAATCTCTTTCAATGAAGCTGTTATTTTGTGTTCTCATTTGTGTTTTTTTTTCTTTTTGAAATGTTTGATTTGAAGATTCAGATAAAGGAAACTCACCGGGTCCAATTTTGGGTAAATTTAATTCTTCGAGGACAAGTGCTAAAAAGTGTAGTGTAGCTTCAATGGACTATCGGTTGTTAGTAGCCGCAACAAATGATTTTCACAAAGATAATCTTTTGGGTGAGGGTGGATTCGGGTGCGTTTATAAAGCTCGGTTCAACAATAATTTGTATGCTGCTGTAAAAAGAGTTCACAGTGGAACCCCTGATGCTGAAAGAGAATTCGAGGTCGTTTGTCAACCATAAATGGGCCTTAATATCAATCATCGACATTGCTTCTAATTGTTGTAATTATGCTTCTTCTTTTTTTTTTTTACTAATACTCTTTTAATTGCAGAATGAAATGAACTGGCTGAGTAAACTCCACCATCAGAATATTGTTTCTCTATTGGGTTACTGTGTTCAAGACGACTTGAGGTTTCTGGTTTACGAGATGATGCATAACGGGTGTTTGGAGTTCCATCTCCATGGTAATTTATCTGTCAACATCCAGAATATTGTGCTAGGAATGTTTAAAAAAAAAAAAAAAGTTGAAAACTACATCACTGTATTTCTTTAGAAAAAACTTTCTGATGTTGTATGTTTGTCAGGGCCATCTCTTGGATCAAATTTAACGTGGCCTTTACGCATGAAAATTGCTCTCGATGTAGCAAGGTGATACGTTACAGCCGTTAGGCTTGTTTTATGCTTTTTTTGACAATTGTTTAGTTATATTGAAAAATGGTTCAACCTTAATGTTTGCCAGAGGACTCGAGTTTCTCCATGAACGATTCAACCCTCCCGTGATTCATAGAGATCTCAAATCATCCAGCATTCTTCTGGATTCCCAATTCAATGCTAAGGTAAATGGCAAGTAAATAAAAAATATTATTCAGTTATCATTATTGAATGTTCACCTAGAAAGATTGTTATTCGGAGTATTGTTGTTTTAAGATAATCAAGATTGTTTTGTATCTAATTTAACCTTTTTATCCTTGATTTTAGCTTTCTGATTTTGGCAAGGCTGTAGCTAGTGGAAACCGAAACAAGGACAATTTAAAGCTCTCGGGATCTTTGGGATATGTAGCACCCGAGTATCTCCTGGATGGTATGAAAATCTATCTTGTTGGTGTCCAGATTTTGTAAACATAGCTGCATATTAAGTCGAGATGAAGCAAGGACTATGAGTCGGTTTTTTCCTTTTCTCAGGCAAACTAACCGATAAAAGCGATGTATATGCATTTGGTGTTATTCTTCTGGAGCTTTTGATGGGGAGAAATCCCGCGGAAAAAGCAACGCCATCTCAGCAACAGTCCATTGTTACTTGGGTAAGTTATCATATCAAACTGATTCAACCAACTAGCTTCAGTAAACTTTCCCTTTCTCATAACTGATTTCTAAAATCATGTTCCCAAAACAGGCCATGCCTCAACTTTCCGACAGGTCAAAGCTCCCGAACTTTGTCGATCCTGCAATTCGAGACACGATGGACTTAAAGCACCTATATCAAGTCAGCCAAACAGAACTATAACTTATTCTAGCTTTTTTTCTGTATGTACTGAATATTTTTCATTTGATAACATTAGAATCGACTAATTTGAATTATTTTTGATAGGTGGCCGCTATTGCTGTGCTATGCTTGCAATCAGAACCAAGTTACAGGCCTTTGATAACAGACGTTCTTCATTCGTTTATTCCTCTCGTACCTCACGAGCTTGGGGGTTCGTTAAGAGTTTCAGAATCAATGGCACCAGCCAGAAGTTAATTTCTAAATTGCTGATTTAGAAACTAATAATAGAATGAGTATCACATGCAATGTTGCTTTTTAGCAAGACTTTGTCATTCATCAGGTTTTAGATTAGTGATTCATCAAAAGACATTCTAATTTATATTAGAGCAATTAAAATGAGATTTGTCATATTTTTTACACCATTTAAATGTGCTTCTTTTTCATGTTTGATTCTTTATGCCAGCAGGATAAAAATAGATAAAAGTAAACGTTGAAGTGCCATTTTTTTTTTATTTATTTTTTACTTTATTATGAATTGTAAGTAAAGGAGTCATGTGAGCGGCATATATATGTCCATATATATGCTTATTGTTTACATAACATCTAAATATCATAATTGCTCCATATTCAGTCTCTCCTAAAATTGATATTAGTTGTGCTAAATATGCCATAATTTGAATATTTTATGGGTTAAGGTTATGCACGCCTACATTGCGACTTGAAGATTACGGGTTCGTATATTGGAAACAATTCTTTAAATTAGGGGTAAGATCTATGTGTGCTAAATTGTTCATGTATTATAAATTGTAAACGCCAAGTACAAAGATATCAGCTTTGGTTCCCACATAGTGTAATTATTTGATTGTCTTATTAAATGTTAAGCACATGTTATGTTCAAAGCACTAATGTAAGTACGTAACTACCCAACTACCTATAGACCTCTTGAATATCTCTCATGTTGCTTTCTAGGGTTGCTTTTAAGGGGAGCTGTATTTTTGCTTAAAAGTTGTACAATATAAAAGTATAAATGTGATACATTCAGTTCTTATTTTAAGTTAAAAAGAACTAGCTTTGTTCACTTAAAAGCTGCAATGAAAAAAAACCCTTAGTATTAGTACAAGAAATAAAAATAAAAAATGGAGGAAGACAAAGTTTAATTTAAGATTGAGCAATATATTTATGCATTATCGGATATTGGTCAAATTCTTTGAACCTTAGAAACATGAGTAGACTTTAGAATGTGATGAATGCTGAAACTGAAAACAAAACACAAATGTATGGAACTTTTTCAGTGATTAGCGATCTGAATTATATAAATTTAGACCAAAATAATTTATACGCACCAAATACACGCAAATTTAATATATATCACTATTAATTTGTTGGCAGCTATGAGAGATATGATCATTATCATGAAAAGACATGAACACTTGAACTCTTTCCTGGGGAAAGGGGTACTTAGCCAGTCTTAACTCTTTCCTAGAGAAAGGGTTGCATAGCCGGTCGTTCGGCAATCTCTATCAGACCGCAGATTTTTGGATCAATGACTGAGATTAAATATATGGATTATTGAAAAAAAAATTATTTAATTTCAATCATTGATTCGAAATTTAAAGGCTTATATGCATTGAATAAAAACTGTTCAGCACCACTTACGGGGAGCGCCCCCGATACTTTACCTATCTATCAATATATGGTTGGCAAATGCAAAGGAATACAAGGGAGCAGCACGG
This sequence comes from Embelia ribes, assembly GCA_001753735.1. Lineage (NCBI taxonomy): Eukaryota > Viridiplantae > Streptophyta > Magnoliopsida > Ericales > Primulaceae > Embelia > Embelia ribes. The sequence continues at coordinate 11,778 of MKEJ01015082.1, forward strand.
CGCCACGAGCCCTGAAATTTTTACATATTCTATGTATGGAGTCCAATTTTTTTTCTGAAAATTTTCAATGTTCTATCCCTCCAGAAAAAAGTACTAAATCGTCACCTAGAATATTTGGATTTGGCTTTTCTATCACAAATTTATGGGTCCACCAAATTATACAACTACTAAGTAGAAAAGTCAGCCCATAAATTTATCTAAAATATTTGAATCAACCAATATGGAGTCAATCCCTCGTCCTGCCAAAAATAAAAATATACCCAAATTAATTAAATTGCAGTTTCGCAGATGTTATGGGCCTGTAATTAGATTCGGCCCATTGTGAACTATTCTTGGGCCATACAGTTATATTCTTGTTGTGTAAGAATTGGGCCAACTTTTTTTAATAAATTTGGAGTAGGAGAGATTTTAACCCAACATATGTAGTTTGAAAGCATTATCTGTCAAGCCCATGCCACTATTGAAACCACAATTATTGAAATTTATTTTGCTAATTAATTAAAAGTCGTGTATCAGCTTTCTTTTGCGTTTTATTGATGCATTAATCTTAATGTCACAGTTTTTGGGATAATATATATATATATATATATTTAAAATTGTAATATTGTTTAAGTTTCGTAACTAATATAGACAATTTAAACCCCCTTGAGGACAACAATAAAAGAACTACCAATTGTTTTATAACAAAGTCTAATATAAACTGTTGTTTAACTCCGCATGTATCGTTATCCTTATAGAACCCTTTTTTTTTTTTTTGGAATATGGCAAATTATGAACGAGAAAAATATTTTAACATGCAAAAATATATTGGAACCATAAAGATAATGACAAATCTCTTGTCACTCTGTACCACATAAATAATGTCACATATTTGTTACCGTATGATAGAGAAACAAAAAATAGATAAATTTAAAACTTTATTCTCAAAGTTATCTTATTTTAATTGAAACACTCTTTAAATTTTCACGCCTTTATAACTTACGTCTTTAAGTATAATTAAGTAACAATTATGATAAGCAGTATTAAGAGTTTAATTAAAAAGTCTTATAAAGAGTTGCTCAAGGTAAATGTATAATAGATTATTTGATTTAATTTCAATATCAAATTTAACTTTCTTAGTTGCAATAGGAGAAAATGTTTAAGATTATTTTTAGACTAAATT
>MKEJ01015094.1:0-23625 GCA_001753735.1 Embelia ribes
CTTGAGCTTAAAATCTGCAAACAAACAAGCGTGTAATTAGCAAACCATTCTCTGTACGGGTGGCCCAGATGTTTGAGCAGCAGCTGTTGGTGGTGGTGGAGCTTCTCCATTGCAAGGAAAGGATCCCAAGAGAGGAATGATGAAATATCTAGAGAGAGATAAGGGAGGGAAATGGGATAAAAAAGAATAAAGAGAGCTTTCTTTGGCCATTTTCATCATACAGTTGGTGTGCAACAAATAATAGAAACATGAATGGCAAATGTCCAAAGAAATGGGCCTTTTCGGTGGGTCATATTTACTACCATATAATATTCCCATACTAAATACCATGTTGACATGTTTAGATGTGTATATATATATACTATATATACATGACCTCACAAACATATATGTACGTATATATATATCATCAATTATTGAAAATTGCTGAATCTACGCTGGTAAAGGGGCAGAAAGAGAGGAATGTCTGGTTGGTTTGCTGACGAGAGACAGGGAAAGCGGATCCGAAATGGTAGTTTATTCTGTTTTGACTTATTTTACTCTGTTTTATTTTATTTTATTTTTTAAGGACTCTCAGACATTATACACGAGCTATTTTGAGCCATTTGAGTTACCTAGATTACGATACAATGGCTATGATGTCTAGCTAGAAAGTATTGTTGTCTTAACATTTCACAATTACGACGGTATGAATTCTCAAAAAATATATGAAAAATTTATGTTAATGTTATATTAGTAAAATTTAGATAATAAAATTATGAAACAATGTATTGAATTGAAATAACACCGCTGGACGATATCTAACATCTTAATATGTGTGGTGATTTAGTGGCCCTTTCACCTAAATATTAATCCTAATTTTATTTCTTTATAGATGTTAGGCTCGACTGATATATTATTAGCTCGGAATAATATTATTATTCTGATATTAATTGTCAAGTTTTCATAACAATTTTGTTCAGAATGAGATAGAAAACCGAAGTCAATTAGCCTAATTTCTTTTAATATGATAAAATTCAATTTTTTTAAATTTAAAATAAAAAAAATTATAACCAAATAAAATCTTAACGCGATGTAACTATTATGTCTATGTATGAACGTCCATATAATGTTATTTTAATAAATTTGATGTCTATTTCACAATGTTATGATCTAATATTAGACCGTATTTTTTGTACGGCTTTTAAAATTTCCCCAAATTATGGGCATATTTGTTATCATCAATCAGGCGCAATTCCGGATATAGAACTCGCATCCTATCAAAGATGGGAGGAAACACGAGGTAATTTTCCGGGAAAGATATATATATATATATAATAATTTATAAAAACAAACAAAATAAAAAGAGATTTGAGTTATAACCAATAAAGTGGGGTCAATTGCTATGGTCAAATGGAATTATTTCCTGTAATTGCTGGCTTTTAAAAAGGGTAAGCAAACAAAAAAATCCAAAAAGGAGATATTGATAGACGGTGGCCATTATAATTTACAAATAGATGTGGGTCATACTCAATTAATTTTGTGGGTCATGCTCACGTTCATGTGTCCTGATCCTACAAAACATTTCACAATTATTATTCATCTTTCATGCAAATTAATTCACTACATATTTTTATGTTGAATTTATTATTTATAAATACATACAGAGCAAATACAATTGGTTATAGGAAAATAGAATTATTCTGGTGTATAAGTTATTCTTTTCAATATCATTACTTCTTCTTTTTTTTTTAATGCGAACAACTTAACAAGTTACTCGAGCTGTATAGGAGCTCAAACAATTACAGTGGAAAAACATAACAAACTATGAGTTTTGACTGAAAAAATTAAAACCATGAAGATTTAAAAACAAATATAGAATTTAGTGATTGAATAATAATAATAATAATAATAATAGAAAAGTGGATTTACTCAAATCTCCAGGTAAAATCATTAAATGGGCTCGTGGGCTAATTGTAGGATGACATGGGCCGCTGGCATATAATCTTGGTCTGCTTTTGAGTGAGTTAGCCCACAATCTATTGGATATACCAACCTTAGCAGGAACACAGGAGGAGAGAGATGCAGAGAGAGAGAGAGAGAGAGAGATGGACGTGTACGCGTGGCTTCGACGCAGCATGTCAAGGCCCAAAAATGTCAGCACAAGCTCTAATGGTGAAGATGAGAAGAAGAAACAATTAGAAGAAGACAATGTCGAATTTTATGGAATTACTGATAAATTGATCGAATTCATCAACACCTTTACTATAGACACCTTCAAGACCTTCCCACTCATAGGTATGTATGTATGTATGTATCAAATTCCTAGAAATTATATCTGCAATTTCTAAAAATAAAATGTATCTTCTGCCAAATTTTCATATATTTTTTAAATAACTTAATATATATATATGTACTTAATGCGTTGTGTGTGTGTGTGTGTGACAGAGGAAGATGAGGCTAATTGTGGGGAAGAGAGCAAAGAGATTGGTGGTAATGTCCGGAAAGATTTATCCGATTGGCAAGAAAGGCATGCTACGATAGTTCTCTCAAAAATCAAGGTTCTGTTTTTCAGCTATATATATGTGTGTGTGTGTTGTGTGTATTTTGATTGTTTTTAGCTTGATTGCGCTGGTATTATGATGGTTTTGGAAGAAATTGTTGATTGGTGGCATTTTTGTTGACTAACTTTGGGATTATCAGGGCATTTCCATCGCATACCCTATTTTCAACCCTTAAATTTTAATCCTCTTACATTAAACTTAAAACTTTAGAATAGGGAATGAGATACGAAGAATATCCAAAGTTATCCTCTTAAAACTTAAAAATAGAATTGGATGAACAACATTTCCCGAGTTCAAATGGATCACTGTAGCAAATCCCTATTTTTTTAGGGGATTGAATAGTGTTTGGATATGGGATAGTTCCCATGGGTTGATCCCTAAATTTTTGGGTAGGAATTCATGTAGGCACTGGTGCAAGTCCCCTTAGAATTCAAGCTAAGCTGTACTTAGTGGTATTACAGGTTTTGAATTGAGGATGTATTTGAACACTTTGAAATGGTGAGCTGTTGCTAAAAGTTTAATAGAATCAGAATGTTGACTAGTGCTACTGCTGATGAAGGATCATACCATCATATGCGTGAATGCGAGCAACTCTATATGATGGAATAGTATATTTGAAGATTGTGTTGATGTTTGTCTAAGCTTGGTCGTGAATTACATTAGAGTTGCGAAAAAGGTAATTGTAGGTACTCAGGTATGTTGATATAGGGAGACCTTAACCTCTTAGATTGGGCTGCTTGTTGACCAATTCGGTAACACGTGTTATGAATTATTGAGTTAGTCTTCACTACCTTTTAGAAATTTTTCGCTGAGTATGGTTGTTTTGTACTTATATAAAACTTAAAAGGTTGTTATCCACCTTTTAAATAGTCATATGCTCCCAAGCTTTCTTAATTACTAGATGCCATCTCTCTCAACCATCATTTAAATAACAAGGCTACAATGCAATTATCACTGCACAATTGTCTTCATCATTCAAGTTTCCCCTCTCTCTCACTCTACGAATTATTGACCAACTCATTTCTTAAAAGGGCTATGCTACGTCGGCAAATGCATACTCATTTTGACATTGTTTGGTCAGATTCATCATAGAAACATGATGCAAATCTTCGCTCAGAAGTTTTAATACCTTGCTAAACAATGAGAAGACAGTTTTGGAATTTTAGTTCTTAGAAATTAAGAATGGCAAGAACGTGAAAGCCTGTGAAGAGACAAAGTTCTCTTCACAACAAATGAATTTGTTTCTTCTCCCAAAATGCCTTTTGCTTAGCTTATTTAGTAGTATTTCTTTATTACGTCTTATTTGGCAGTTTTTAGAAGTCCTCATACTTGAGAACATGACATTACACACACAGCTAACTACAAAAGAACTTCAATTTTGCACCTCAGTATTTGGATTTTTCTCTCGGACTTAAGGTAACACTTCCGATTATTGCTAGCCTTTTTTTGTTAGAGACAATCCAGACTCACTACCATGTGAGTGCGGATTGTTTCAAAATTGGTTCAGCGTAGGGAGAGATTTGACTGTTGGTTATCTTTTAGTGAAGATGAGAGTTTAAAAGAGGTCGAGTTTGTGAGGACAAATTCATGTTTAAGTATAAGGAATTCAAATGTTAACTTTAGCTAACACTTTTAGGTGAGAGCCCATGGTGCAACACAACTTTTATTATTGTAGAATAGTGAAAATGATTTGAAATATCCTTATTCGATCGGGTAAACTCTAAAGACCTGATACTGAATTACTTCCCTCTTTGTATGGACTTCATTTTACATCTGTCGGGTTTTGTCTGACTTTGCTTTCACAATTTCCTCTTTCCATTTCAGGTATTGTCACAACTGAGATTTAGACTTTGCCCAGGCTATTTGAAAGAGAGACAATTCTGGAGAATATATTTTACTCTTGTCAAATCCTATGTTTCTGAGTAAGTTTTGCATTTCAATATTTTATTTCTCGTGGGTAATTACATGATTCCTACTTCCAATGAGGTTGTTTAATTAATATTTCTAGTAAATTAGCATTTGTTTCTTTTTAGAGGAGACCGAGATTGAACCAGGAAATGATTTTCTTTTGTATGATGTGTATGGTCCACTAAGTATCTTCTTTAGATCACAATATCCAAATATATGTTCTATACTTCTATCACAATGTTGTTGAACATATACAATTCTGGGTAATATTAATTGTGATTCGAAATATCAAGTAGCAAGCTAAATGCAGCGGATTGTACGATTATCTTGAGCATTGGTGAATTTTGTTGTTTCTGCAGAATGTACACATCTTTATGAACAAACTTAGAAAATGTTGTGCACTTGTAAGTAGTATTATTCAATCATCTCCATGTGATTTTTGTACAGCTCAAGTTACCGACTCTTAATGATTTTTATGTCTAGTATTTCGAGCTCTGCTTGTTTACCAATGAACTTGCTTCATGCTTCAACTGATACTAGGTTGACCAAGTTTTTATTTACCATCATATGCAACTCACTTTGTTTGTATCCATATGTGTATATTGACTTGGGACGTGGATTAATCTTAATGATCAGATACCAGCTGCGAGCGATCCAATTAGCAAGACTCAGACAAATGACAATCGAGAATGATACTGTTCAGAGTAATAGCGCTTGCGAAGTTGAAATGTCAGGGACAAAACAAGCTCACAATGTGGAAAATGGGGAAGGATGACATTTAAAAATGGCTGAAACTCAAGGCCATCCTGTTTATAGTGGCACATCATCCAAAATAATTGCCATATGGAAGTTCTCATTTTGGAATCGACAGAGGTCAAAGATGTAAACTAGCATTAGTAGACCACAGCCATACTCGTTCTTCTCTTGTGGTTGCCAAAAGAAAATAGGAGTTTTCGGTATTGCAGTGTTTTCATATGGGCTTTTTAAGGTCCAAATGAGTGAACCAATGATTGCCAGTGAGACCACCTGGACATTGAATTGTTGTGTTTTCTTGTTGGAATGATTTCCAAAACATTAAAGGTAGACGGATAACAAATAGGAAATCTTAAACTGCCTATAATGGTGGCGTTCTGTTTTATTTTTACTTTGAGAGCTCAATGGTATTTAATTTTGGTTCAACCTCGGTACATGCAAGAAAAAATTTTCTGCACAAACAAACCATTATGTGCAACATAGTCTTGCACGTACGTAACTTGTTACTAATGGACTCTGAAAAGAGTATTCCTATTGGTGAAGAAAAGTAAATTGCTGATTACGGACCTAATCATTATGGAATGAGAAACCTCAACAATACAATATCGGTGATGTTTTTTGGGAAATTAGAGAACTTACTAGGAATCTGATTCCTTTGCAATTTACAAGGGGGGCCACTAGGAGAAAAGACCACAATACCCCCGTGGATGAGACCGGAGATCCGATCAAGTGCACGGGCAGGAATTGCCAGTCATGCACGGGTGGCGTGATCGCAGACCATGTCACCGTATGTTGTTGTCACTTTGCTGAGTTTTGTACTTGCGTCATTGAGTGCTTGATTGACATTAATCCAATTAGCTATCCACAACTTCAAACTATTATTATAGTTTGGTTCAGACATATTCTCATATCCCAGCTTTTCATTCAGCAAATTCACATGCTATCATTTTTATGACACCAATGACCAGTTGGAATATTTAGGCTTTAGTACCATGAAAATGATTCATCCAACCCCACATAATAACACATGTTGGCGGTTTAGTAGAATTCGAATATCGATACTAGTTGCGAAATGCTATCTCGGGCTCCTTAGTAAATTGATCGCAAGCCTTGACATATCCAGAAAACAGCACTAGTTCGGGCTCCTTAGTAAATAGATCTCAAGTCTTCGCATATCCACAAAAAAATATCCAAAAATCCCAAGCAAATGAGAAATGGAAGAATAAGAGGTTGAACTATGAATGAACAATAGGACACTATTAAGTCATAAACGCATAAAACATCTCATTTGGAAACTACGCAATCGTCATTTACATCACCACTCGTAAGTTGCGACATTTTTATTGCAGAAGGCTATTTACAGTCACGACTGTTTGATGATGTAGGCACAAGTCATTCATTAAAATTCAGTAGCAACAAAAAACAAAGGACTGGGGTCTACTCAGGGATGCAGTACATAGTATACCCCATGTGGAGAAGCAAAGTTTTCTGAACTCAATAGGTGTGCAAGGAGTTCTGCTCCATCTCTTTCACATTTAATAAATGGACGACTTCTACACTTGATTTCACTGACCCACCCCCATTTAAAGAAAAAATTAAATAAAAACCCAAACACAAAATTTCTTTTTTAAAACAAGAAATAAAGACAAAAGGAGAAACCATTGATTGCAACTCCATAGAGCCCCCACTCATTCACTGACATGAATCCCAAGCCCCAAAAGTGAGATACTGACACACAAAATTCCCAAACCGATTTACCCCTCCCACCACTACAACCACATACAAGAGCATGCTCCACAAAAGTGGAAATGAAAATTGTTTTCAAACTACTTTTAATTGTGATGCAAGTAAAATAAGAATTTTAACGGAGAAAATTGATACTTTCTCGAAAAAGATAACACGCTATGGTCACCAACAAAAAATAGCCATGTGGGTTAAACGTAAACATCAAAAAGCATATGCAATTCACTGAATTTTTACATGGAAAACAAATCCTTAGTAAAACAGATAAAAAAAAAAAAAAAAAAGGAATATTAAAACTAAGTGAAATTGAATTTGTAAAAACAGAGAGAGAGTCCAGTTCCAAGAGGACTGACCACCACATGCTGCACTTCTCAAAAGAAGCCAAAAACATATCCAACAATAGATTGATAGTATGATGAGAGGGGAGACAAGCATATCACTGTCATCATGCATTAAATAAAAACTTAAGGTTATAAATCTCACTTGCACCAAATGAGAAGACAAAGAACCAGAGCAGAACACCAGAACACAGATAAAAGACACAAAAGGAAAACAAGTAACAATCACCACAACAAAGCAAGCATTCACTGTTCATCAATAATCCCCTACTAACAAGGGTGGAATCATAAAATGGGTTACAAGTTAAAACTAGGGGTGGCTAAACCAGATAACAAATTTACACTAAAATGTAGGATGTCGATCTAGTTTTTAAAATAAAGTGGAGGAAAAAGCTCACCCTAACAAAACTTCTGCTCCTTCACTGCCAATCCAACCAGTATATACAATAGAAGGAAAAGAAAACATTAAGTATCTGATAATTTCAAATTTATACTCCTAGCATCATAATAGGGTACAGGCTCCTCGGAAGCTCAAGGACTGAAAACTAAAATTACATCAGTTTTTTCTTCTAACCCTTATCCAATTTAGCATCCTACTGGGTTAGTGCTAAATTCACTAGATCTAGCTTTGTTATGTTACAGATCATTAGATTACATATTATTTCGGGCTCACTTTTCCTTTTTCATCATTGATAAGATAGCTAGGGCTGTTCAATTTTCTACCTTCACCCACTCGTAACGACCTGGGAGGGGCACACCATTCACAACATCAAAATTGTACCTGCAAACATGATCGCATGGAGAAAAATAAGATGTCAGTTAATAAAAATCTTAATTAATAGTTACTACCATAATGCTAAAGAAAATTAATAAGAAACACTATACTTCTCAGCGAAAAGCCTTTCTTGCTGCTTTTCAGCAGAAGCAAAGAAGTCCTCAATCTCTCGCATTGTAGGGTTACTTCTTTGAGCTCTTCCGTTTGCCGCAGTTGAAGAAATCTGTATTGTAGTAGACCCCGGGGACTCAGCCGTGACCGGTCCTTGTATAAAGCTACAAGGTGTGCTTTCCCTAGTACTCCTAATATATTAAATTAAAATAATAATAAGGCAAGATAAAATGATACTAATATATGGCAAAAAATAAAAAAATATAACACGTGACATCAGTTTATTCCTAATAAACAAGTTTCCAAAAGTGCACACTTGTTAGGAGTATCTGACAGGTCGCTTTATACCCACGCGTAAATCTTATAATTCTTCACGGGCAAATCAGAATTAGTACATCTCTAAGAGGTAAAGATGAGAAGTAACAACAACCAGTAGGTAATTTTCAAAAAAAATTCTGTCCAATGGGTCCTAAATAGGTCCGCTTGTGTTAGGGACACTACCCTTCATACCATATGCTCATTAAACTTGTGTTTTCTTGTTGACAAGTATTTATATTACTATACAAGACCCTAACCGTCCGTCATCAAACTAGAGTCTTGGAAATCCTTAAAATTACCTATGAACAAAGAAAAAAGTTTCATCCACAAAAAAAGCTCATTAAACTTAAATTGGCACTAATTAGCAATGGCCTGGGTGTTTCCACTAAAATGTTAATGGTCACCACTTTTGTGAAAAATAAGGAAAATAGCTTATGTGGCAGCATATAATTTTGTAACTTTAGTTGTAGCATACAAAAGCTTACCTAGAGTGAGGGCCTCATATTTGCTGTTTTTGTCATTAGCAAGCACTAAAGGGAGAGTAGCTCAGACCCTTTATAAGCTAAAGTAGGACCTCGTGAATTATATATATATATACACACACATATATATAAAAGAAGTGACAAGAGCGCAGTCAGTATAACAAATTTAAGACAATGATGGGACTTTTTTTTTTTCCTTTCTATAAAGTTATCTGCAAGCAATATTTTTTTTAGTAAATGAGTCCCAAGATTCAATGATTACAGGTTAAACAAAAATCTTTACAATATATATAGACACAAATGAAAATGACGAAGGCATTATTATGCTGCTTGTTCCATGAAATGAAGATGATGTCCAATTTCATTACCATTAAAAATACCATGTAATTATACCAAAGAAAAGGAAGATAAAAAGTACTGAACTAATTTATGGTATCCAAAAGACAAAAAGCTAGTCTGATGTAAAGCATGTAAGTTTCATTTCTTGCTTGGTGTCAAATTGGGGAAATGAAAACAAATTTTTATATTTCAAGAATCACAAATATTTTCAAGAGTATTCAATTATCAAACAAAAAAGAGGTTCAGGAGAGAATTTGAAAGATGCATTTAAAGGGACAATTTATGATTGATTCGATTTTGTCTTCCTTTTTATGGACCAATCTGAAAGAAAAGTACCTCAACGTGTTATTAATACTAATAAAGAGAGAAAAAGATAACTGTAGAAAGGCTTAGAGTAACCTACTTAAAGAAAAAATCTGCAAGATATAAATCAAATCTAATAATAACTGAATACGTATATAAAATACAAGAATTGCCATTAATATTCCTATTTTCAATCCCTAAATTTTAACCCCTATAGATGAAATATTATTCTAAAATAGACGATGTCATCCAAAGGGAGTACACACCAAATCCCTTAAACAAAATGACTCGGTCGACCGAAATTCCCAGATGCAAAGGTGTTTGAACAATGTTAGGATACACATTGTTCCCTCTCTTGGGTTTAATCCCTAAAACTTAGGCCATTTAGGAGTGCCCTTGTGCTCGAGAAAAAGGGGACTTTCCTCCTGATCTGAATTTGAACCTAATACTTTCTAACTCAATTTGTATACGATAGAAATATATGAGGGGAGTAAATATTGAATGACGATTCCATCTCTCTGGTTGTGTTTTTTTCGTTATTTACCTTTTTCCATATATTCAGTCAAGTATGATGATTCAAGCTCTCTAATTACGTTCGCTTTTTCCTTCTAGCTTTTCATCTCTATCACGTCAACTATTTTGTTCCTTTGACTTTCACTCCCTAATTCATTTTGGTCCTTTGAAATTTTCTTTTATGGCGGGCTAGAGTTGAATAATTTTTTAACTTTTTACTAATTTTATACAATGTGTGTAAATTGACTGACATCTCACAACAAATTTGGGAAGACAAGTTCCTCAACAAACGAGCTTGTAACCCACTGAAGAGTACAGAATTGGAATTTTTTGAAAAGCTAAGGACTTGATATCTTCATGTTGGATTTACAAAGTCATGATAATTCAGATTTGACAGTGAGGATTTAATCTTTATGCATCATCAGTGTAAGGAAAATTTTACGCAAGTGGTTCCTGATGTTTTAGCACATGGCACCATCAAGAGACGCTTGTTAAAAAATAGTTACACAGACGATGAATTAAAATCAACTCAGTAGTTGTTGGGAGTTTAAGAAGAATATAAAAGCTACTAAAATTAATTTGCAGTTTTAGAGATTTTACTCTTTCAGGATATGTAAGGCTTCAATAGCCAGCAAATGCAACTATGAAGACCTTTCTTATGTTCGCAGTTAACGCTTTGCTGTCCATCAAGAAAAGTTTGATTGATCCTAATAATAACCTCAGCAATTGGGGTCATAAGGATCCATGTACGTCAAATTGGACTGGGGTTCTTTGCTTCAATAAGACAATGGATGATGGCTATCTGCATGTCAGAGAATTGTATGCTTTTATCCTTTTTCTCATTTTCTTTCTGTGCAATAGCATTACCAAAATGATCTCTATCTTTTGTGTGAATCATACATATTGAACGAGGTTACATACATTTGATTCGTGGTTTGGTCCGAAAACATTCTGTATAGCAATTGATGGTAGATACAAATCTTTATTTTGTTAAGTATCATGTCTTCTTTGTTTACCACCGCTTGATCCAAGGCTTTTTAGTTAATGCTGAAGAGGTAAAAGCAAGATAACATGTTATTATATATTAAGTTTTCTCCTCCTTAATTTTTGCAACAAAATTGCAGGCAACTGTTGAATATGGATCTTTCAGGAAATTTGTCTCCAGAACTCGGTCGGTTCTCTTACATGCAAATATTGTGAGTCCGGATATGATAAAGTTTTCCCTATTTCAGCAATATCCTTGCTTCTCTTTGGCTTTTCAATTCGTTGTTCAGGATATAATGACGTACCCATTGGTCAAATATTACTTCTATCAACTAATTTTTTTCTTTGGGCTTTTATAGGGATGTTATGTGGAATAAAATTAGTGGCAGCATACCAAAAGAGATTGGCAATATTACAAGTCTACAACTCTTGTGAGTGTTACAACCGGTGATCCTTATTTTCATGTTCGATCCTTATTTTCATGTTCGATTGTTTGTGGGCTCTTAAGCATGGATAGTTCCAACATTGAATCCCGATCTCTTTCTTGTTATATATTTTGAGTTGACTGATTTTGCTCATATTGACTTGATCATATGCTTTTCAGGCTCCTGAACGGAAATCAACTTACCGGTCCCTTGCCTGAAGAGATCGGCTATCTTCCTAATTTAGACCGTATTCAAATTGACCAGAACCAAATATCTGGATCACTACCTAAATCCTTTGCAAACTTGAACAAAACAAAGCACTTGTGAGTATTTAATGCCGCCTACCCTATTTTGGTGCTTGGCCGGTTCTGTACTGCGTTGCATTTTGTATTTTGTTTTTAATTATTTCTGGCTCACAACTTTGTCATTAGTTCTACAATAATTGATTTTTGTTATTGGTCAATTTTGCGAGCAGCCACATGAACAACAATTCTATTAGTGGACAAATCCCACCAGAGCTGTCTAGGCTTCCGAGTCTAGTTCACATGTATGTTGCAGATATGTTGTTTTCCCCTTCCTATCTGTTAATTATGTTATCTTAAGCCTTTTCTTTTTGGGTCTCTTCTTCTTGTCACCAACAATGTTAAAATAAATTCTGCAGGTTACTCGACAATAATAATTTATCTGGGTCTCTTCCACCACAGCTGGCCAATCTACCAAGTTTATTAATTCTGTAAGTTGTAGGTTGTTGCGCTTTTAGTACAGTACTTTTTAATAAGGTAAATATGTCCAAAGTATATTTTCTGTACTATTTAATTTGTAATGGCAGCAGCTTCTATTATGTTTTCTAAAACATCTTTGTGAACCGTTGCAGCTCGTCAACTTTTTCCATTAAACTTACACTGACGTCCACCAATAATAAGGAATGTATATGCTAGGTTGTACTGTTTGGGTATTTATGAAAACTTTGTATGGTATGATATTTATGAAAACTTTGGATATATGTCTTGTACAGCTATCTAAGTGTGTTTACCTGTTACATGTTTCATGAACCTCTCAGAAGCTGCATCGTAAAGTGTCTTTATGTTAATCGAATTGAACAGCAATCTCACTTTATTTACTAGCTTTGAATTGTGTAACTGTAACTGTATCAGTTCACAATTTAAGAAAACCTCCAGTTTACTTCTGTGTCCATAGGACATTGCCTAATCTTGTAAATCTGAGTGTCTGTCTTTCAGTTCAAGTTCATATAACATTCATCACTGTATGTGCACTATTTCTCTAAACTACTTCTACCATGTTGTCTTGCTTTTTGAATTGTCTCTTTGGGTTTTTGGCAGCCAACTGGATAACAATCATTTCAATGGGGGTATACCTAATACTTATGGCAACATGTCTCACTTGCTAAAATTGTAAGTATAGTTATAACATGTAATTTGATCTTATCACGATAGGACTAAGCATGCATGTTGGTACAGGGATGCCTAATTTGTGAACAAACTCATTCATTGATCTGATATCTTGAATACCTTGCAACCTTTTTTATGAGATAACTCAGAAAGTTTAAACTTTCTTTCAACTTTGGCTTTCTCAGGAGTTTAAGAAACTGTAGCTTACATGGACCAATGCCGGACCTCAGCAGAATACAGAACCTCTCTTACATGTAAGTTAAGACATACCCATCAGATATTATCATGCTAATTGCTTATTTATGGCACGTTTCAGCATTATTCCATGTAATTTGTCATATTTATGAAACCATCGCATACTTTGCATTTAAAGAACCTTCTGCTGAAATGTGCTGTGCCTTGCCACAAGCTCTTATTTCTGGCCATTGAAGAGAAATAACTCGTGGCTGTATATGTATATATTTGTATTCTTGTACATGACTTGCCAATCTTAATTATTAGTTTTGCATTGCAGAGACCTCAGTTCAAATCATCTGAATGGAACCATACCATCAAATCAACTATCTACAAACATGACAACAATGTAAGTGCATTTCATATGATGTTAATGTTAACTACATATTGCCATGTTCTACACTGGCAAGCATCTGAAATATTCAGTCTCTTAAGATATCATAAGTTCTCTTTTATTCTTTACTTTTTTTGTACTTATGAACACTTCTTTCACACCAATTTTGTGTAGTGACTTATCAAATAACAATCTTACTGGAACAATCCCAAGCAACTTCTCAAAATTGCCTCTTCTACAAAGATTGTGAGCATTCTTTCAACCTATACTGCTGTCTTTACATCACATGGTCCAGCAAATAGTAATGTTTTGAAAGATGCTCTTTATATTCGATGATGGTTACAATTTGAGTATTGGATGAAATGATTGTCTTCTAAATTTATCACTCCAATCCCAGGTTACTCGAGAACAATTCCCTTAATGGCTCTGTTCAATCCTCTATCTGGCTGAATAGAGCACTTAATGGTGCTGAGACACTCATCGTGTAAGTCTTTTGTGATTTGAAAAAGGAAACTATTCATATTTGCAGTTTTTTTATGCCCTTCGCATCTCCCTTGTTGCATGTGTGTATAATTGTGCAAGCTGGTGCATGGCTATTCATTCCATGCTTCTCTCTATTAAGTTGTTGACTGGTCATGTGTGAGTTTTGACAACAAGTGTTTCTTAGTCTTTTTTGTAAATTAATCGATAAAATTATTCTTTGGGTTCCATGGGACAGGCATTTATGTTTTATATATTTGCAATCTTAAACTTGCTCTTCTATATCTTGAATTTATGTATACCTTGAAAATTTGATTATTTTTTCTTGTGAGTTGCTTTGTAATTCTTTTTCTTGAAACTTATTTTTTAGCAACAATGTGATGACGAGTTGGATCTAGTTACTTGATGGCTTAGGGCTCTTGGGTTTTTTGTTCTATATTGTTTGGGTCCCATACTCCCAGTTGTAGCTTTCTTCAGTAGATTCTTTTTGTGGGTTTATTCTTTTTGGTGTTACATTTTTTGTTTTTTGTTTGTTGAAATTTAAAATGTTGTTCCTTAAATACGCAGGGATTTGCAAAACAACCAGCTTACAAATATATCAGGCAGTTCAAATATCCCACCAAATGTCACTGTCAGGTTTGCTTCGTCATGTTTGTAGCATTAGATATTCCTTAAGATAAATGTGTGTTTAAGATAACCCTTCCACTTTTCTGCTTGAAGAAAATAAATTTTTGCATTTGACTGAAAGAAGAGAAAACAAAAGAATTTACTTTTTGATTGTCGATTGTACATATTTTAGATAGAAGGAAAGAAGAAGGTGGTACACAGCACATAATCGTGTCTGCTCTAAATAATTCACTTCTTCATTGGGGTATGAATGTAAATATCATCTAGTGCATGTGAGAGGAGACCTTAGAAATCATGGGTTGTGTCATGAGTAGTTGAAACCAAAAGGGTCATGAGTTCACAAATTCTGTGGAAAAATCTACTAACTCTGCAAAATCCTAATGAAGTAAAGGAATTAGGTGGATTGTACTTCTAATTTCCCCATCCAAAATACCCTAGATATTTCTATATAAATATCATATATCATCAGCAAGAAGAAGTTAAATGCAACCTCAAGAAAGCAATTTTCAGGTTGTTGTGAACCCCCAAACTAACAATCTTTAGGCGATATACTAGTGTTGTGCTTGGCTTAAAGATTTTTTCAAAAAGCAACAAAAAGAAAATTATCCTTCATAGATGATGCATTTTATGACACTTTTTCATGGATAAATCTCATGCCAAATTTAGTTCATTGTGAAGTGAAATAAATGGTTTTGGATTGAATGCTTATTCTTTTTTCATTTGTTAAACAACTTGTAGGCTTGAAGGAAATCCAGTATGCTTGACGGCACCCATAGTCCAGTTCTGTGGATCTCAGAATGGAAGTCTCAGCACTATTCTGAGGTTAACAGCCTCTCAAGATAAATGCCCCGTTCAATCATGCCCACCCCCTAATGAATACTCTCCAAAGTCTCCTGTACCGTGCTTTTGCTCAGCTCCTTTGCTTGTTGATTATCGGTTGAAAAGTCCTGGGTTCTCAGATTTTCTGCCATACATCAACTCATTTGATGTCTATCTAACGTCTGGTCTCAAGTTGTATCTTTATCAGCTTGACGTTGTCAACTTTATATGGGAAGAAGGCCCTCGGCTGAAGATGAATTTGAAGTTTTTCCCTGTTTACAGAGAAAACAACACCTCTTCTTTTTTATTCAATAAGAGTGAGGTTCTACGAATTCGAAGCATGTTTACAGGGTGGAAGATTCCTGATAGTGATATTTTTGGACCTTACGAACTCCTTAACTTTACTCTTTGGGGACCTTATAAAGATGGTTTGTTGAGCAACTTTCTCTGGCACACGATTAGCTTTTTCATAATAAATATGCATGCATAAGCATACAAATGTAATGTTAGTGTTGTAAATTTAATGCCTATTTTCGTATGCATATATGTCTGTACCATGCTTGTGATTTTTATTAGCATCAGCATTTTGCAGTCATTCCTTCCTCTTCAAATTCTGGTATCAGCAGTGGCGCTTTAGCCGGAATTGTGGTGGGGACTGTGGCTGGTGCAGTTTTATTATCTGCAATTGTATCCCTTCTTATAGCAAGAGTTTATGCAAAGAAACGGCGCGAAATTTCTAAAAGACGCCAATGTGAGTATACTTATGTTAACTAGTAGATTGGTAAACTAATGTATAATTCTCCTTCACAGCAGTGGATTGCTTTCCGTATTCATCAATTTGCTGGAAATTTGTCAAATACTTTCCGAATCTTGCATCTATGACAAACCTAAGTATATGACGATCTTGGAAGTTAAGTATTATGTAGTGTTGTCCTCCAACCTAGTAACAATTTCTAATTGTATACTAGACAAACATTTCACCATGACAGAGAAACTTTCTTTAATGCATTTGCTTTTAAGCTCAATCTTTAAATATGTTAATAGATTAGTTCTATCCCCCTATCATTTATAAATGTTTTAACATGGACCAAAGGGCTTCTGTTCACAAGCATATACTGTATCTGATTGTCACTTCTATTTTTTTGAGGCCATAATGACATTGGCGTCTGAATGAATGTAATGTTGATTAATTTTTAGACTGATTTTAGTTGCATACAATATGAGGATTTGAATTATTGTTTCGTACAAGTCATTTTACACCTAGGATGTTAAATTTCTAGTTGCACAAGTATCAAGTATAGATGTTTGAAGTCGTGAACTATCTACCTTCGAAAAACACATTGTATTTTTGGATACTCTATTGCTAAGTGTGAGTTCATGGATAAAACATAAATAATTTTTCTTTGGCCCCCATTACTAATCCTATGTTATCTACTGCTCTCCTACAAACTTCTAAGGACATAAATTTTTCATGGTTTCGATCCTTGGACCAAAGTGAATAATTGTGGCGTTGGAACAAAAATGTCAACTTCAGATTGAGCCTATGTTCTCCATCTCCTTAGCAAAAAATGTCTAATTTGTCGTGAAATGTAACTCTGCTATCTCGTTAATGTATTGCAGCGTCGAAAACGTCAATTAAAATTGACGGTGTTAAAGGATTTACATATGAAGAAATGGCTCTTGCAACAACAAATTTTGATGCCTCCAGTCAAGTAGGACAAGGGGGATATGGGAAGGTGTATAGAGGTATTTTAGCTGATGGGACAATTGTGGCGATTAAACGTGCTCAAGAAGGATCTTTGCAGGGTGAGAAGGAGTTCCTAACCGAGATTGAACTACTGTCGAGGTTACATCATCGAAACTTGGTTTCTCTCGTTGGTTATTGTGATGACGAAGGCGAACAGGTGCTTTTCCATTGTGTGAATGCACACTTTTATCTACTCTTTTGCTTTACTGTTTTTATCTTGTATTTTGAAGAGGGAAAATAATGACTTTTCAGCACGTTAGTTGCACTTAATTGAAACATATTTGCCAATAGCAACCGTATCAATTGTCACAAATTAGACAGATGTCTAATTGTTACATAAAAAGACGATGAATATGTCTAATCGTTCTAAGTTGTGGAGGAGAGAAAGGTTAGAAAGGATGAAAAATTGCAAAAACTTGTTTTGTGTCTCATTTTAATGTTGTTAAAAAGTATACCATCATACAACAGAGGCAAACAAAGCCTTAGTCCCAATAATTTGGCTCGGCTAAATGTAATGAAAATAAGATATCAAGTGGATAAAAATGTATATTACTTAATCAATACTTAGCAACTATCTCATTTGAAAGCTTAGTTATTAGAGAGAGGGGCAATATTATATTAATTTATCTTCAACACGCATTCTCACTTGTGATCTATTTGAGAACCAAACATGCTTACTTCTAATTTTTTGCGGGCTAATGATGGTGAGACATGAAATCATGACCTTTGCGTACTTTGATGCCATGTCAAATGTATGTCATCTCATATAAAAGCTTAAACTGCTAGAGAAAAGATGGATTGTCTTTTAGTTATCTTGCATGGTTCTGTCTAACCCTAACTCATAGGGCACGAGCTGTGAGTAATAAGAAACAGTAGAATTGTAGTTGTATGTTCTCTGATCAATGTTCCAAAGCCTTGAATTGTTCTTCTTGAGGGTGCTTGATACTATTGATTTTTTTTTTCGAAAATAATGTGTTTAGCATTTTGGAGAATATGATACGATTATGGAGTCAAAAGCAATCTCAAACCATCCTTTTTATTTGGGTTCCATAATATTGATCTTCTTCCTAACCAGGAGAGTGAATGTTGTTTAGCTTCTGTGATTTTTCTTCTTCTTCTTCCTAATATCAATTTTTATACAAGGTATGGAAATTTTTGTTATCCTGTAACATGACATTTTTATATCACTACTCTTGTGGCATGTAGATGTTGATTTATGAATTCATGTCCAATGGCACCCTCAGGGAGCACTTATCTGGTAATAATTTGAACTTTTTTCATGTTCCTTTTTTTCCCCTTATTTTTTTCATTAAGCCATTCTTTGTAGCAAATGTTTGGAGGTCATAAACGTCCTATAATTAGCTTACTCAGCAATTATGTTTTCGGATAGGAGTAACGTACCTCTAGCATTTCACCTTTTCAGCTATCTTTGGTGATTTCATAAACATAAATACACTGATGATTCTCATCTAGACAGGATTAATAAAGATATTTGTATGGCTTTCATATTGACAGGTAAAACTAAGGAGCCTCTTAGTTTTGCTATGAGATTGAGAATTGCTTTAGGTTCAGCGAAGGGTATTCTCTATCTACATGCCGAGGCAGATCCTCCAATATTCCATCGAGATATCAAAGCTACCAACATACTATTGGATTCGAAGTACAATGCAAAGGTTGCTGATTTTGGACTATCACGGCTTGCCCCGGTCCCAGATATTGAAGGAGTTATACCTGCTCACGTATCTACAGTTGTTAAAGGAACTCCGGTAAGCTTTAATCTTCTTAAACTAATTATAATGTTTGTCTGAAATTTGACAAGAAATTGTAGCTGGAAAACTGTATCTTATGTCATATCTTATGGTATGAAGTGCAAATGAGAATGGAATGAGTGGATTGCAACTGTTAGTATTATAGTGAAAGTTCTTTAAATAAGTGCTCTAGTTACAAATAAATGGCAAAATATTATGTACTTGTAAGGGCTTGATTAATATTACTTGATCAGTTGTGAATTTGATCTTGTGGCTTTGGCATATGGTCTCGTCTGTAGTACTGTATTGGAACCTCTAGGTTCAAGTTTCTCTCATGTTCCCCTTTTTTTACCGTATGGGTTAGTCCTTGGGGTCCCAAGTTCGATTCTATTCATGGTTTTTTTGGGTTTCTGGTGAAAATATATGTATTGTTTAACATGATAGTTTCTACTTCTTTCTAGTTGTGATTTTGATACTGTTAAATTAATTGATTCGTAATTCCTTGTACAAAAATTTAGTTTATTCAAACTAGGTGCATGCGATATGGCCAGATATCTCCACGTCAGCAATAGAGATATTGGGTTATAGAATGGGTATTAGAACTTTAAGTTTAAGCCAACGATTTATTAGATGGTTTCTTATACAACAATTTATGTGCAGGGTTACCTTGATCCAGAATACTTCCTCCAGCATAAGCTGACAGACAAGAGTGATGTTTATAGCCTCGGTGTTGTGTTTCTCGAGCTCTTGACTGGATTACATCCAATCTCACATGGCAAAAACCTTGTCAGAGAGGTAAGAAACATAGCCCCAAAAATTCCCCAAAAACACCCAACCCAACAACACGCGCACGCCCACACACGCAACAGAACAAAAAAACAAAATGGGAATAGGTCAGTGACTGCAGTTGTCACATTGTTTGCCGGAAGTACTTTTATTCTATGTTTTGGAACAAGGATTTACTGCAAAAAATGAAACTGATAAAGAATCTCATTTAAAAAAGTCACGGACCGGAGGGCAATCACTATCCATAATTTTTTTTTATCAAGAAATCGTTGTGCCAAACGTGCTATTAGTTAGATTTTTTACTTTTAAACCACCGCCTCTCTAGGAAAAGCAAATGCTTTAATTGCCACCCAAATCCCAATAAAATCGTTAGGAAAGATTGGGTTAGTTGGAGGAAATGAAGGAAGAATGAAGAAGAGAGGTAAAAGCTAGAGTGCTGCAGAATAGGGAAGAAATTTGTAAACCGAAACTAGAACTTTTGGTTTCTTTTTGGGCCCATTTGGATACTTAATACCCAATTTTTAATAAATAAGCAACTACATATTTATGTGCAGCCAAAATTTATAAACTAAATACGTAAAATAAAAAAACGGACATCTTACTAAACTGACACTGAGAGTACATGAGATGCTTCTTGTTATTTAAAAACTGTATCAATTTTCAACTCCAACCAGGTAAACATTGCATATCAATCTGGAAACATCTTCTCTGTCATTGATGATAAAATGGGAGCGTATCCTTCGGAATGTGTGGAGAAGTTTGTAAGCTTGGCCCTAAAGTGTTGCCTAGAAGAGACAGATGCTAGACCTTCCATGGCTGAGGTGGTTCGCGAACTTGAAATCATATGGAGCATGATGCCCGATTCTGACACTAAAATGACAGGGTCATTGGCGACCATGGATTCTGGTAAGACTTTCACTCCGTCGTCTTCATCAAAATTAAAGAATCCGTATGTATCATCAGATATCTCAGGAAGTGAACTTGTCAGTGGAATGGTTCCAACCATTAGCCCAAGATGACGGTTTCTCTCTCGTTCGTCCTCTTTCTCACTTTTTATTTTTCTTTGTGAAAAGTTATAGTTGTAATGTTTTTGATATGACTACGATGCATGTGTACCTCAATACTGATGGATAGTTTGTGTTCTTGATTTTTGTGTTTGCCGTGAGCATTGCATATTGTACTTGCTGTAATGAAATTTTATCTTGGGAACCCCTTTTATCTTGGGAACCCTTAGAAGTTTATTAACTTTTCCAGATTATGACATTGTCTTAAATTTCACTTTGTGCATGTTTTCATAAAAATCTAGCACCATTAACCGAAATATGCTAAAATGAGGAGAGGCCCGGTGCAGGATATAAACTTTCAGTAATAATGTGATAACTGTATGATGCAAAGTAACATTTTGACGTATTGTGAAGTGTATATTTGCCCAAAATACTCTTTAAATGCTTTTATTTTGTGTTAAAGAGTAATATATTGCCACATTGCCAACGACACATTTATCCAGTTGTATGATGCATTAAAATTGTGAGCTAAAGCATTTTCCTATTGAGAATGTGATTGATACTTCGATGTGTAAACAATGTCTATTTAGGCAGAAAAATGAAAAATATGTATTCCCTAATAATCATATAGTACTTTTAATTTAATAGGGCCAATGGAGATATAATGATATGGACTCCTAAGAGAACATAACTTGCCCTTACCAGAATTAGAGCTCTTAGATTGAGATAGCATTAGGCATGGCACGAACCATTTCGAGTCAAATCTTTTTATTTGGGAAAGTACCGAAATTAAATAGGATAAAACCATACAATTTCGTATTCCGTTGATTACTTTTTCGGTGTTCCTTTAAAACTTCAACGTTTGCATGGATGTAAAGAAAAAAATTGTTTCTGAAACATTCCAATGTAACAATATCTACTGTCGAAGTGAGACATGCTTCATAGTCGTTTTTTATAATGTTTTGTACTTATATAATTATAGATTGTTAGTTAGACTATTATACGTTCTCTCTTTGTAATCTCCCCAATTTTTAGTAGTAATTATCATATTTCCATACGTTATAGTTGATAATTTTTTAGGTGATTTATGTAAATACAATCATCACATGTATTTACTAGACATAATTTGTTTCAATTAAGAAACAAGGAGTTCACATCCCTTCGTATGGTTCTCCCTCGAGACATGGAACTCTTCCTTTCGTATCAAGGGGTGCTAATGACACCGATAATGCATAATGCCTATGTAATATCCTGGAAATAAGTATAAATTTTTTGCATTATTGAGTTATATCATATGAGTTATTATGCATTATTTATGCATGTCATTTTGAGCTTTCGAGTTAGTTCGTTTCGGGATTTGAGTAGCGGAGTAGCGAATAGTTTCAGAATTACATCTTTTATATATATATATATATATAGTATATCGTAATTAAAGATATGCTATAATACATTATAATAACATTATAATGTATGCATATGGTTTATGTATGTATAAAGTAAGGGGAAAAAGTCAGTAAAGTAGACTGAGAGACAGAGTATCCGAAGGGTGTTCGATGGGTCTTGTAGTCGGACTATCGACGAGAATTCTATATTGAACCATTGTTTTTAGGCCAAGTTTTTTGTAAAATCTGAAAATTTTGGCTTGCCCGACGAGTCACCGACGGAGGACAGGCACCAGACGGTCGACTCTGAGCCGTCGGACAACTCTATTTTATTCTTATACATCTTGGCTCTTATCTATGTGGTAAGTAAATTAAGAAGTCACTTTACCATATTCATAAAAATCGAAGAAAGAGAGAGAGAGGGAAAAAGGGAACTTTTGGGTTTTTGAGTATTTTGTTGACGATTAATCTACTTCGGGTTGGCATTTTTAAAAATAAACTTCAAATTCGAGATCCTTGAAGCAAGATCGTCATTTTGACGTAAGTCTCGTTCCTCCTTTCTTGTATTGGTTTTGTCTCGATATATGTGCTTGTCATTTCTTCCGAAACAAAGTTTAGAAACTTATTTCTTATATCGCATATGTCGTTTTTATTTATAGGTTTGTCTTGTTTCAAAAGATAGATCTAGATCATACTCAGGGTTTCGTTTGCGAAGTTTCGGGGAGGATACAGGTTGAAGTCATGTGCCTGTTCGAGTTTCTTTAAGGGTAAAGAGGTATGGTAGATTCAAAGTAATAGATAAATTAGCTTTTATGTTTAGTAATCGCCATGTATGATGAGTTTCATAGGTATTCGGATTTCTGAGTTTATTATATTCTGATTTTTATTTATTATTGAATATTGGGGTATATTCATTATTCGAGTCATGGCCATTTTCCTATTTCAAAACATGTATAGATCAAGGCATGATTGTTATGCAATCTAGTTTGGGTTGTTTCATGTTATGAAACATGTCACTCGAGTATACGAGCATCAATACAAATATAAATATAAGTGCACGTGTGATCATATGAGCATGAGCATCGAGTATGAGAACATGAGTATATTATTCGGGGCATAAAGAAGTATTTGCATTCAAGTCGAGTCTTGAGTCATTTTGCTTTCTTTTCAAGGAGTCAGTATAAAATTTTACCTCTATAAAATGATGATTTTAACCCTTTGGGGAGTGGAGGAATTAAACTTAGGGGCTTTAACCCTTACTGTGAGAATTGGGAAACTTGCACAGGGAGAAAACTTCGATTACTCTAGGCTTTAGTGCGCCTTAAAATCAGGCCTATGATTCATATCACACATGATGCATCGATTATATGTAATGCCCCGGAAATTTTGAGAATTTTTTTCACATTTAAAATGACATTATAGAAGTGTATGGTAATATGACATTAGTAAAGAAAGAAGTATATTACGCTATAGGAAGATGGAGCATAAAGTGTACGAAGAAGTTACGAGACTTAGAAGAA
>MKEJ01015101.1:0-11116 GCA_001753735.1 Embelia ribes
TTTTTTTTTTTTTTATTTTTATATCAAATTACCTTTGTATTTTTTTTAAATATATTTTTTTTTTTGCAGAAAAAAATGCAAAAATAAGCCAAAAGGTGTTTAAAAAATCTCGAAAAAAATTTCAAATATTTAAAGGCCCAAAATTTGCAAGAAACAAGAATTGAAAAAAAAAGAAAGAAATAAAGTAACACTAAATGGTAAAGTGACAGAATAATACATCTGTAGATATATATAATATATACCTACGGTTATGAACCTATCACTAAAACATATAGTTACTAATCAAGCCATCCATAGGTACATGATACCTACACCCATGGTCCATCATAAAACCATAACTATAAATTATTTATACCTACGGTTTTAGCTGTAGTCACTAAAAGTGTCCGTAGGTATATGGCAAATTCATTGTAGTGTCGAAACCCAAGGAAACCCCAAATGTGTCATACTAAAAAATGATTTTGTAGTTGTTTATAGACGGTTTTGCGTAGTAGAGGCCCCTATTGCCATATAAAAATTTCTCATATGTTTTCTAAACAAGCGCAATTAACATTGTTTATATATTATTTCATATCGACTAGTAATCGGGGTAAATTTTTGTATGTGATTATATGGAATCAAGGATATGTTATTCACGTGCGATTGTTGTAATTGTTATCAGAGACAAAATATTTGCTTTTTTTTATTAAATTAAAAAATTATTATTGACTTTACATATTTATGTGTGCTTACCGTGCTTTCGAAGATTTGACCGACACGCTAATGAAAGTGTTATTATCCTATATTAACTAGATATAACATAAAACCTTTATATTTTCCCAGTTTTTCATGGCAAGTTTTATCTATTTTATTGTTTCAATTCAACATTTAACAAACATAAACATGGGTATGACGTGCACTAGCACACTTTTTGTAATAAGTTACACGCACGCACACACACAAAAATACTAATAAAAAATAAATAAATAATTGTAATGGTCCCAAACTTTTATGTTAAGTTTAAGGGAGCCCAAATAGCAATTCACTAAGGATATTATAAACTTGTAGAGCCCGTTAAATCTCACCTACCACAATTTTAAGTGGTTTCTTTTCATCTGCTAAAGTAAGCAAAAAAAATTAAAATAAGAAGTTTAATTAATCCATTTTCTAGTTGGATGTTACCTGGAGCGAACAAAAGACATAAAAGATGAGATCAGTTAACTTTCATTTGCTGAAATCGAATCCTTGTGTGATCGTTAATATCGTACCGAGCAAAACTTGTGTATATATACAGACTGTGCAACCACAACTATGCTCCCGCAAATATTTGTTGTTTATGAGCTATTTTGTGCGCGGTACTATACGCGATGAGTGAGTTTGATGGTACAATCGTCACAGCATTTAGTATCAGGCTACTTTTAATCGAACATAAATACTTACACTTTTAAATTTGATATGGATTTCTCGTGTATGCGCTTTTGGGTTTGTATCTATTTATCGGCTTTAAATAGCTTATGGAATTATTATTATTATTTTTTTCGTGACTGAAAGTAGCAAACGTTAGTGTCCGAATTGGAAGTTGGATATAATTATACTTTGATTTTCTTTATTTTACGCTACTAATACTGAGAAGAAATATCATAACTTCTGGTAGATACATCGGAAATGCTCCTATATGAAAAGTATAGGAAATGAAAGCGAAAAATATACAAACATTGCAACCAATATTTACATTTATTACTTTCACATTTCACATAACAAACACAAAGTATGTGGTCCTTTTTTAGGTTATCCACACCCTTATCACACCATCACAAAAGGATTAAAAAAAAAAAAAGAAGAAAAAGAGACAAATTATCCCAAATACAATCTTTCATGAACACTTAGCCCACCATATTTGACTTGCTTAAGTTGACAAATTTTATGTGTGCCATCTGTTTTCTTCAAGCACGTATTTTTATATAATCATTGCGATTGCTATGATTATTACACAATCTAATTTTAATTTTGATACACAATCAAAACAATTCATTTCCCACAAGACAGCCTTAAATTATGACACTTTATATTTAATAATAACGTGTCACATTTTAAGTTGGGCCCATGCAGAAATTGCTTGACCATGTATCAAAATAGAATTTACTTTGGTATAACAATATGTATCTAATTACATAGTATCAAGATTATTGCGTAGCAACCGAACGACGGACCGGAGATTGAACAGCGGTGGTGGCAGAAGAGGGCGGTGGATTTGGCCGGAAAAGTTGAACATCGGATGGCTGGAAGGGCCCGGAGTCGCCAGCTGGCAATCTCACGTACGAAGCAGAGGGCGACTCGGAGAGCCATGATCCGGTGTAGCCGTGCTCACCGTTCTTGTATTGCATAATGGCTCTGTACACAAAGGGAATAAGCCCTTCCATATTGAATTTGAGAGAGAGAAAGAGAGAGAGAGAGAGAGAGAGAGATGTGAAATGAGAAGAGAGATGAAAATGTTGGGGGTATAAAAAGGGGAGGGAGGGAGTGGTGACGTGGCGTGATAGGGTTGGATACAGCTGGTAAAGCTATGCCACGTAGGCAGATGAGTGAGACTTGAAGGCTAACCATAATAAGAAGATGGACCTTTTAAGTAATAAATACTAATGAAAGCTATGTTTAAACAGCTCTTTAAGTTTTAGTTTGGTCATATTTCACCGAATCCAATTAAAATATCATATATATATATTTCTTCGACAAAAACTCAAGTATTTTGACCATTTCAATAGAAATACAGAAGATGGTTACATATTTTAAGTGAAAATTAAGATCGTAAATTGAGTGATAACTAAGCAACGGTAATGAAAATATTATCCTAATAAAGCTAACAAAATTTTCGATTATATACCCCATCTTGACTTTGTTCTAAAAAATTCACAGTCGATCGTAATTTTGATTATTCACTGTAAAAAAGTGGTCCCCGAATAAACAAAAAAGGATGGGTATAAGAAACAAAATGTGGTTATTATTGCATTTTGAAAGGTTTTCAAATGTGGTAGTAGAATAATTAGAAATTATGTATAAGAAATAAAATGAATAAAATGTATCTATTAAAGTAGTTTACTTCCTTCAAAGTACAATAAATCAATAATTAAGTAAATAATTAATGAATAGCTTTAGATATCAATGAATAGATCTCTCTAATAAAGACAATAATAATTCTAGAAAAGAATCTTCCACAGAAACCTTTTTTGGTTTGTCTAACATTATTCTGTTCTTTTGCTCAACGTTATCTGGTGAGTAACTTTACTATGATGCCAAACTTGGGTTTTAATAAAATTAATTTTAATTGAATTTGGCAACAGACAAAAGTAATTCACAAGATTTATCTAGGTTGAATCGAAACAAAAACCTCAACAAGAAATATTATGTAAAGCTTGAAACAACCCAATTTTATGTTTTCCTATTATCTTGTTTGATTAAGTTGATCACATACCATATCTATTTATGTTGAACATACCATATACCCTTAAAAAGATTTTCTTTCTACACGATATCTAAGTTAAATTCGTGTTTTTCCAGATTTATGAAAAATCATAGAAATATTACATTTATATTTACTCGCAGACGAAAAATCTCCAAGAATAAACACAAGACCTATTTATTAGAAAATTGTTTATCATAAATTTGAGTATCAAATTAATTAAGAAATAATACTGAAGGGTTCATTCAGTTGCAACTTTTAAAATTTGCGCTGCATTTGATTACTCAACTTAATTCTTGTTGTTTTAGTATAAATAAGCTTGAAAATTTTAAGATATGGATCAATTTTTGCTTAAATACGTATACAAAGAGACTCTAAGTGGAATATAACACCAAACCTGTTTAATTGGTTCATAGACAACATCATTCCTATTTTCTTCCAATGGTGACTAGCCATTAATCCATGATACCAAACAAGGATTTGAGAGGTTATTTCGTCAAATTAATCGCCAACAGACATACGTATGGTACAAGATTTATCTATGTCCAATTTATTGGTATAATTAATGATGAGAATAACTAATACAGTTGTTATAAATATATGGGTGGTTAGTGTGGACTTTTCATTAAGCTAGCTCTTGCAGGTCTTCAATATTATTGGGCTGAGCCTAGTCTTATTCAAAAATCATCAACTTGATTAATAATATTCGGGTCAAAAATGGCTTATAATTATTTAATTATTTGTAATGGATTTTGACAGCTGAACTAACGACTTTTAGCTGTGGATATATCTTTAGCTAGCTCACTGATTTTGAGCACCTTGTTTTTATTTTTTTCACTACAATTAAGTATAAAATAAAGGCTGTCGTCTTTTTTTTGTAGGGGAAATTAAAAACTCGTAGATAATGAACTCTCATAAAAAAAAACAAATTAATAAACAAAGATTTTATCCATATTGAATACAACTCGGAGCCGGCTAATAAAAATATCGAGTTGATTAATGATTTTACAACATAGTATAATTAATCTTAAATCTAATTAACTGTAATTTCACAAATTTTCCGTGGCACTTTTTATACAGTGAAATAAATTAATTATTTAACTTGAATGTTTTAAATAGTTAAAACAAATTCAAAGATATAGGATTTAGGGTCCAATTGAGGGCTTAATAAAAATATTTTCAAGGGGGCCTTAACTGAAAATTCATATTTAATTTTCACTTAAGACTAGTATTTAAATCATATTTGGTCACTAAATTTAAGGGGATAAAAAGAAAAAAAATAAGATAAATAGTAGGTATTTCCATCTTAAAATATCTTCATGACTAATAATTAACTATTTGGTTTTAAGATACAATAAGTTATTAATTATCGTAAAAATGGCGCTCTAAGAAGTTGCCTTGTGGCTTCTATGCCACAGTTATAATTGCATAGTGTTTTCAATTTCTGTAAAATGATATATTTATAATATTCTCAGAGTATCTAATGCTTCTTGAGTCAACTGTCAACAACTAGCAATTCACTTTTGTTACTTTAGGTATTGAGAAAATGAAATTGAGATACATATCCTAAAATATAGAATATGACATTGAGATAAAATATGACTTTGCTTGTGTCACCAAAATACAGATGTCAACATTTGCGTAAGAAGAAAAAATTAACACACAATTGGCAACTTATCCATTTGCTTTCTTGCTTGGCTTTTTCCTAATGGTATAATTCCAATATTACCAATAATCAATTTTTTTCCCCCTCTTTTTCATTGGATCATATGGCACATGAAACACAAAGTTAGCTACAAACAGATAATCACAAAAATATGCAGATGGTTGATGGTTTTAAAAAAATAAGCTTTCTAACGCGTCATATAGAAATTCAATATTTTTCCAAAAAAGCAAGAAAAATAAAATGGAAAAACACAAATTAATACTATTTTTTTAGGTTTTTAATATCCTCAAAGTTGTAATTTGTAGAAGCCAGACTTAATTGCAAAAGTTTATCAAACCATGGTACACCTAACAAAAACACAAAATAATCTTTTCAAACTGGGACAACATTAGTGGTTCAGCTATGAATCCCTAAAATGCGAGGTGAAGTGCTCGTGAGGCCATCACGTACTCCTCCATGTTTTAGGTTCAACTACAGGTCTATGCTTCCGAGGGCTCACTATATCATCTACCAAAATGCTCGTGTTCAAAGCATTTAAAGAAAAGAGAGCACGTATCGAACTATTCATAATATAGCCCTCGCACAATCAACGAGACGAAGAAAGTGAAAACTAGCGAATGTGTTTGTCCAATTTCCCTTCCTAATATGGTGTAATATTTCTAATAGAGGCACCCGAAAAAAGTGATTCATTTACTAATAAATTCATGTTTATAGCCCCGTTTGGAAAACCGTTAATCATAAAGAAAATAAAATACAGAATTTACATTTTCTTAATTATTAGTAAAAAACTAATAAAAATTCTGTTTTTTCTTTTCTTTTTGAGAACTACCATCCAATTTGTTCCACTCTTTAGTCATTTATTTCATGAGCTAAATATAGTCGAGGCTTACAATTAAAATTATAGTAATTTTCAACCCCCAATTAGGATATTTTGCTTCAAAGGATCAATCAACATTTCCAAGGAATAAAGCACAACATTAATTGGGTGTTAGGTTAAGAAAAAGAAAGGGAAATGGGTGCACTCACATTGTTGTTTTATCTGGATAAGAACAAAAGCACTATTAGTTTTTTCCTCGTGTTATCCCTTATATATATATATTAACCAAGGCTCAACTCTTCTTAATTATTACGATGTCAAATATCAGTCTTTCTTATATTAATACAAAATTAGGAGATGGAACTAAATCTCAAATGAAAGTTCAACATCGTAAAAATTATTATAGAATGGTTAAAGTCATATAAATAAAATTTTATATTAAAATATAGAATATTTAATGAATTTTGAAAATTACCGGAAGTGTCATATTCTTTTTCGGCTTCGTGACCCACACTGATAACATTGTTGCATATATATCTGCTTTAATTAATTTTTTTGAGACCGCTGACCAAAGTTGTGGTTAAATAATCACTATCAAAATTGTATTTTTGTTCATCATTTGTATGAATTATAAACTTTATCTTATGATTTTTATGAATAAAATAGTTTTCCAATTGAGTTGCGGTGATTAATTTTAATTTGACTTGCGACAAATGTGTACCGAAACAATGGCTACAATTATCCAATATGTTCTACTACAGTAGTTACATATTGAACATTGAAAAAGGGAAGTGAAGAGCAATGGCCACTACAAAAAATTTATTGTTTTAAAAGATATTTGACCAAATCCTAAACGAGTATAAGTTTTTTTTGGGTAAGAACCCAAATCGTATTATTTTATTATTAAACTAATTAAGTTACCCTAATTTCTAATTGATCTGTGGCCGGTTCCGATACGGTAAGAGTTGGCTAATAAGTACCACCTAATTTCAAGAATGTAAATTTTTTAACAATAATAATAATAAGTCTTGCCTAAATGAGAAATCCAATAAATTAGTTTCCTTCCCTAACTTCCCTAATTGATGAGTTCCAATTTATTTTGTCTATAAAATCATTAGGGTGCCATCGAGAGTATATGAGACTCCAAATTATGCCTAAATAATTTATAAATTACTCAGACGGGTTTAAAACCCTAGATTTTTAGACTAAATCATTTTTTTTTAAGATTTATAAAATTATACTCATCAATTAGAGTGTTTAGAAATTTCATTAATTTATTTTCATCTCTTAGGCAAGACTGGGTTTAGCTGAACATATTAGAAGTAAATATAACAAGTATATTTAAACAAGATAAGAACAAATTTTGCAGAAAATTAAAGAACAAATAATATAAAACAACAACTAAAAGAGAACTATAAATAAAGAACAATTAATTTATATGGTTGTCAGAAATATTGAAACTAATAACAGAAAAGAGAACATAAAATTTATGTATTATTACAAAATTATTAGAATCCACAAAATTAAAAGAAAAAATATAATTGTACCTGATAAACTAGAAAACTAAGGCTGCTATGGGTATATTAAGGAAAATGTTCTTTATGCTATCGGAAGCTTCATGACAGGGTTTTTTTAATTATTTATATATTTTAAATAAAGCACAACTAGTTTAAATTACTTTCAGAAATGTTGAAATTAACAACAAAAAGATAAGGGAAAAATTTATACATCAACACTAATTTATTATAATACAAAACATTGAAAGAAAAATATAATTTTACTGATAAAATGAAAAAATGGATGCGCTGTTGCAAGATAAATCCAATGTTGCAGCTGTGATTGCTCTCAAATCTTGTAACTTTTTTTTTCTTATTTATTCATTCTCTCTCCCTCTCATTCCCCCAGTCTACGATATACACATGTGTGTATATATATATATATATTTATATATTTAAAACATCAGTGCTTATGTTTTATTTTTTAAAAATTAATTACAGCTTTAGTCCCCAATTTTTATTTGCTCTTCATATTGATCCCTTAATTTGAAAGTTTGCCAATTTCGTTATGATAGCAATGCATCATTTCACAAGAAAAATCATATTTGGAGTTAGGAATGTCCAAATCAATCCCAATGATATACGAAAAATTTGGTTCAACAATCTTTACTCCAATTCGGGTGTAAAATAATATATTTTCCTCTTTTTTACCTGAAACGTGTAATATTTATCGTAATATCATAATTTTTATATATTACGCATAAGTAATATTTTTAAGACCATAAATGAATTATTTTAACACCCTAAATGTGTAACCCTTTAAGCCTAATCAGGCATGTTATTCTTGTTAATGAGTGTAGAGAACAAACAGTATTTTACCTAACCTAATTTTCTCTTGTTCTTTTATGGATATTACATTGTAATAGTGGTGATTTCTTTTCTTCTTCCTATTCAATACAATTTTTTAGTTCTTTTGATTAATTACTTTAATTTTCATTATTTATTATATTTTTTTAATGATTGTCATATCTTCTTCAATGTTTTCTTCATCAATTATTGCAATGTTTTTAATTACCATTCTTAGCTAAATTAGTTTCTTGCCCAAAGTGATAAAGATGGATTAATTGATTTTTCTAACCCTAAGTAATGAATAGGTTCTTATTAAAGTGAACCACAATAAATTTATTTATATTATATTATATTTTTAATATGTATGGGTACATTGGATATCATATAGGTGTAGTTGTAGAGTTTGATAAACTCCCAATGACACTCTAAGCTAAAAATAAACTAAATAATAAATGTCAGTAATTTTTAGATAAACTTTAGATGAATTTCATTAATTTTGAAAATTATGGAAGGAAATTAATTCAAAGGATTCACTGACAAGGCAAGTGTTTACTCATTATTGTTAAATTATTTAGTAATTTAGTGTTGAACTCTTCTCTTATCGAGACAATGAATGAGCAATTAGGAGTATGAACAATTTAATAATTTTGTTACTAAAAGTAGATCCTAGAAATTGAGTTATGCAAGTAGAAGTTACTTAGGATTTCTTGGATCACTAGGAGTCCCTGAGATAGATTCTCAGTTCTTACCGATTAAAAGTATATCATTCCAAATACAATTGATAGGTTATTATTTTTTGCATACTCCAAAAGCGATCACTATGTACCCTATTCATTTGACTAGAGGTAGTGATCTGGAGAGTCGTGGCAGCAGTTGTCTGCTATCTTGCAGCAAAGGCAAGAGCCTATTACTATTTTGTAGTGGTGATGTCAGTGACTTACATGATCTGGGTAGGGACAATGGTGGGCAGTGAGTTGTTAGTTTTGGTGCCACTTTGACAGGCGGCAAGTGCAGTATGAAGAATGGAAACTTTTGCAATAACTCTCTTTGCAATATCGACAATTGTAGCTTAGTGGAGCATAGTAGCGATGGTGAGAGCATTAGTATGTTCGTTTTGGTGGTGGCCAGAGGAAAGGCAACAACAACCACATTGATAGCGGCATAAGGCAGTGACATAATATCTTGCATGGACCGGCCGATACGTCGAGGTAAAAAAAAAAAAAAAACTCTCTGGAACTCGGCTGAGGGGTACCTCGACCGGTTGATATATAGCGACCGACTGATATATAGAAAGCAGCTGAGAGGTTATTATAGATCGCATGATATGTCAGGCCAAAACTTTCCGGAACTCGGTTGAGGGGACCTCGACCGGATAATACATAGCATCTGACTGATATATTGATATAGACAAGTTGATAATAGTCTTGTCTACTTTGTTGACTTGATTTTAAAAAGGATTTTTAACCCATTTCTTATTCCATTCCAAAAAAGGGGGAGGAAAGATAGAGAGAAGTAAAGAAGAGAGAGGGAGACCTGGTTTCATCTTGCTCTGGACCTTGGATGCATAAAAGAAGTTGATTTTTGAAGTCTACATCATATGCGGGTCATTTTGACGTAAGTATTTTCTTCTAGTTTTCTCGTTGATTTTTCCTCGGGATGAGTGTCGAGTTGTATTGCCGAAATAAATTGGATTTTCTTCTTCTTTACATCTCGTGGATCATTTCTATATCTAGGTTCTATATGATCTGAGACTCGTACATAGCTCGTTTCGGGAATCGAGCTTTAGAGGCTTCGGGAGTGAGTTCATCTCATTCCGTTAATCGTTTGGCTCGTGGTATATACCTTTTCTACTCGCCATTTCATTTTCTACGTGTTGGTATAATTTATAATATTTCGTTTTCTCGGGGATGATTCCTCGATTTTTATGCCAATAGTATTTGGCAGAATAAAAATAGGAAATGTTTTCCTTATGCCGTATAGACCATTTTCACGTATAGGATCATGGGCATTCGAGTGGCGGAGTTCTATTATCAATAGGCAAGACGTGTCGAGAAATTGTAAAAGGGGCATTTATAAACTTTCGGGAGGCCTACGAGGTATGTACAGATTTAGAAAATCAATATATTTCTAAATCTCCATTAGTATATTTATATATTCAGCATGCTATAGGTTTCATATATGTAGTATCATTTTCATGTAGGGAAATGACTTTACGAATGAGTAGCATATATGTACATTGAAATTTGTAGAATATAAATACTGATAGCATAATTAGTTTATGCATATGCGTATATATCATGGTTAAATATGTATACCTATTTGAAGTATGAGGATTTGGCATCGTGGCAGCTTCGTGTTGAAGCTGTGGTCTTCATGATGGAGCCGTAGACGCATTCATCTTGAAGTCGTGGAATGGCTATGTATTCGCAGCATATTTAAATATATATTGTCAAAGTAGTATGTATATATATAATCCTAGTACATTCGTGGTGTTTGAGGCATTCAGAGCATTCAAGACACACTCGTAGCATTCGGAGTATACGTTGCATATTACAGTAGTTGATTACTACCTTCGCAGTATATATATAGCTTTCTTCATTGGATGAGTGGCGTTTCTATGCCAGTGGTGGCGATTCAATGATAGCGGAGGCATAGCTGTGGTGATTGTTATGTATCTGTGATGACAGTGGCGTATCTATGGCAGATGATTACGGAACAACGAAGCTGTAGTAGTGTTGACTATGGATATGGAGATATATATACATTTATAGATAAATATATGAAAGTTATATATATATATATATATGAGCGATATATGTACGAGTAGAGATACACATATATGAGATATATAT
>MKEJ01015102.1:0-12162 GCA_001753735.1 Embelia ribes
TTTTATATATCAATCATATTACGTCTGTATCTATCACTTTTAGAGAATGTTAAAATACGGACGTTTATAAAATTGTAAGATTATATATAGAGGCAAACGCTATTCAACGTCGAAAAATCAAGTAAATTATTAACCTGATGATAGAAGAATCGGTGACCAAAATTCCAGTACAGCTATATCTATCACGCTATTAAGGTAGCAAAATTCCTTATTGGTTTATATATTTTACAATACCGCCACTCCTAAAAATAAGCATTAGACCCTCCCAACATGACATTTAACCCCTCTCCTGGTAAAAAAAATCTTTAGTATGTCACTGGTTTCATTAATTAATTCAAAATTTGAGATTAATCTTGACTACATTTGTGGTTGTACTACATGTATACTGTACAAATTCCGTGAACACTTTCCTCTATTTTTGGAACATAAAACAAAAGAAATAAAAAAAAAATAACTAGCAAGTATTATGTTGTTAAGCTACAGAGGAACATAATCCAAATGGAAAAAGCAGCAAAAAGGGTAGCCCCAAAGCCCACGCACAACGTGTCTAATGTCTTTTCTACCCTCAACTTCTGTTCACTTTTCTGTCTCTTCATTTCCAAATACTCATTATAATTCCTCTTCGCTTCCTCTCCTCTCCCCTTGTAATTTCCCCTTTTACCCCCCAACGCCCGGTGTACAATTCCCAAACTATCCTTCCCAACCAAATGTATTCCGTCCATATCCTTCATCCGTAGGCTCACCTCTTTCACCTGCATCTCTCCCCCCTCCGACGCCCCACACGTCACCACTATCGCGCACTGCACGTAATCGGATGATCGGTTACTACTAGCAAAGATTGTAGCAAACCGTACCTACAAAAAAATCTAGAAATTATAATGCATATTGAATACATTAAAGAATATAATACGTGTGTCCGTTTAAATTTTTAGTGCATCAATTTTGGAAAAAAAGAGTGTCATATTCTAAGAAAAAGAAAATTACTCTAATCGTCCCACTGGTTTCTAAATAATTTGTTCCCATGCTCATAGTTTCGATTTTAACAATTTAGTCTCTGAATCTGACCAAATTACATTATCTATGCCTAACTAAGAAGAAACACTTCAAAAGTCCTAATTTCTAATTGAGTTACTCCTTCCGTTCTTTATTATTGATCTTTTTAAGTTGGAATACACAAATTAAGAAAATAATTAATGAAAAATTATAGACTAAAGTGTTCCTCATTAATACTCTTGCATTGTGAGTAAATAGGTGCATAGAAGTAATTTATGTAATTCATCAAATTTAATGCTCGAAATTGTGAAAATATTATAAAAAATTCATTTTACTTAAAGTCATTTAAAAAGGAACTGAGGGAGTAACCTTTTATAAAAGATGTTAGAGTTGAAGTAGAGAATTTTGAAGATTTTAAGGGAATTGCATCTTGAAAACTCCAAAGAATTTAAGGTCTTTTGTCAAAGCTTTGAAGAAATCAAAGAAATTTTCCATCAAAATTATAACTCACAAACTCTTATTGCGATTGAAAAGAAAATATTATACATAAATTCATAATTTTTTGTGACGAGAAATTCTTGCATTAAACATAGCCTTAAGCTTTTAATTTGAGTTTTTAACCCTGAAGACAGGTGGATAAGTATTCAGAATATGGTATTTGTAATGTTTCCTGTGCATGCTTATATGTATATATATTCAAATTTATTTATATAAATAAATACTTAATATATTTAAAGTGTTTGTTAGGAGAAGGATGTGATCCATTAATAATTATTATTCTATCTTCGGTACAAACAGAACGGGTTTGTTATGAGCAAGTGTAATTTATGCATTTGTTATTGACTAGCTTGTTATAAAAGCTTAATAATTTCAAAATAAATTATCAAACTCTTATGAATGCGATTCAAAATATAATTTAAGATTCATATATATTACAAATTCAATGACTTATTGATACAATAAGATCCAGAGATTCTATTGCACTTTTAAGGATTATTGTATTTTTCAAAACATATATTTTCTGGGAATACTTCAAGAGTATTTAGAAAATTCTTTTCAAATAACATTTACGTATCAAGGAGTGTAGATATCAGATTTTAATCTAAAAAATGCAGATAACAATTCTTAAGAAATTTGAGATTTTTCAAAAAATTGAGTTAGGCATATATATTTTTTATTTTGGCAAAAAAAAAAAAAAAGGGTAATGGACATTTTTAAAAAATATTTTTTGTTTTGCAATGCAATTTTTGACAGCATCTTTAAGGTTCTTCCTATAATATGTATTTATTCCTTTTTTAAGGAATGGAAATCAAATAGAAATCCCAAAAAAAAATGAAAATCAAATTAGAACTCAATTAAAAGTAATGTTGGACATTATTCACGCATGTTTTTAAAGTACAATTTTTTAAAGGTATGATTAAGCCATTTGGAAAAATAAAATGGCATTCTCAATTTCCAAATCGAATCACATAAAAATGTAATTTGCCTAAAAAATTACCCAAAAGTGTTGACACGCATTTACTAATGAAAATGAGTTGAACCAAAATTTACCAATATGTAGCTATGTTTGTTTGTAGCTCATGTTTAATCCCTGCTTGGGCTCGTTAACGAACGAGTCTATGAATGGAGTTTACCTAAAAGCTAGGTTCGTTTGTATATCCCCTATTCATCAAAAAAAAAAAAAATCAAATTCTTAATATATGGTTTTATTTTGATTCCACCATTTCTTAAAGAAATTTT
Organism: Embelia ribes; assembly: GCA_001753735.1. Taxonomy (NCBI): domain Eukaryota; kingdom Viridiplantae; phylum Streptophyta; class Magnoliopsida; order Ericales; family Primulaceae; genus Embelia; species Embelia ribes. Next base: position 2,734 of record MKEJ01015102.1, read on the forward strand.
GGGTTGATTTGTGCTAAAAAAAAATTATACTTCTCTTTCTTTGAAGTTAATTCACTCTTTCCAAGTGAGATTTAAAGTAAAAAATTAAGTCAATCATATTTTTTTGCAAAACTAAAGTACCACACACTCTTATTATTTGACGAAGTCTTTGGTAGATAATTAATTACTAAATACTTTTTAGGTGTTTCGCGGCAAATGTTTGCTTTTGACGATAATATATTATAATATGGCCTCGCTAGCTAAAAGTAACATGAAATAAGTTGTTACCAAAAAACCATCCTTACTAGTTTCTTACGCATGTGTTTATATAGATAGATTCATAGCAATGCCTTGTTAGAACAATTAAATTAAATCTCATGTCGCATTAAAACTTGATTGAATAAAGAGGATGCAAACGTTTTTTTAGCCCATCATCATATTCCAAAATTCAATCCTATATAGGCGGTGAAAACTAAACGGTCCGGGGTAAGGAAAATTTCTTGTGGGGCCCGCTTTTGTAGTAACAGATTGACCATCATCCTAATTTTTAATTATATAGTTGATTTATTGGCTTGAAATCGTGTAAAGCAAAAAATAAAAAATAAAAATGTAGAAACTATTGCGATTAGTCATGAATCGTAGTCAAGATACAAAATAACAGTGTAAATATTAATGATCTATATATATATATATATTTTATTTTGGATAATAGTGATCAGAATTTGGGACAAGGTATTTCTCTCTCCTAATCAAGAATTTAGCCGGTCCCTTCCCAGCGACACTCCACCTACTGTTGATTCCCCAAATTAGTGAAATCTTGATTTGGTATTAATTATGATACTCCAAAATTAAGGAATTTATGTAGCTGATGGTGAAATTTTATCTAAAGAATTAATGTGCATACGCCCCGTCTTTTTTAAATTTGAACACACCTAATTAAGAACATGCTTGGTGAAAATAGATAATTAAATTGCCCATAATTAATTTGTTAGGAATATGAAAAAAGTGTAATATTAATCTAAATATATAACTTTGTAAAATATATTTAATTAATGAGAGGGGTAATTTAGATAGTGTATTATTTTTTTGAAATTATCAAAAGATTATTTATTTAAAAAATATTATTAAATGATCAATTAAAAAAGAACTATTAGGGCGTGCTTTGCTGATAAAAGCAAAGCTGCCAAGCACTTTTGACCTTTTTCCCATAGTTTAAAAAAAAAAAGACCAAGAACAAACTGAGAAATCACTTTGACCAAAACAAAGGATTACTATAAATTTTATTTCTAGATGCTGGAAAACTAGCATTTCGTGTTGTGCCTAAATTTTAATTGCAATTATTAAGTCTAATTAATATTTAAGCCTCAATATACATATTATAGGGGAAAAAATTTCAGTTTTAAAATGAATTTATTTAAAAGTACTCGTATTTTGATATATCCCATATGATACATATATAATTCAAGTATTTTTAGCAGTTGTCCCATTTTAAACTTCCAAAAGAATATTTTATATAAAAAAATATTACATTTTTATTAATTTATAAGATAAATTATATACTATGACAAATTTTTGGGATATACTTTTAAACAACAAATCGTATTAAATATTTCCGTATCAAACAACGTACTTTGCCCATTCAATATTCCGTATTTTAGTAAGTGCTAATTTATAATGCATCTTATATTTTGTCAAAGGCTTATCAACTCATTATTTGAAATGACATTCTTCTTCTTTGTATCACTATAAGACTTAAAAATATAAGTAACACATGCATCATTTAATCTCGATTCGGGGTCGCTCGCTAGGACATAACTAGAATCAATAATTAAAAGTGTTGAAACTACTTATAATTGTATTATTATTTTTTTGGTGAAAAATCTTAGTACAATTTTTTTTTTAACACTCAAATATCGATTTTGAGTAGATTTTTTTCATTTTCCGTGGTTTCTAGCCAGCCTTTAGCTCAGACTATGTCAAAAGAAATATACAAAGATGCCAATATTACTATTGTAATTATTGTAACTTGAATGGTATAACATCAAATTGTACATATCTCAGGGACCAATGGATATGTATATGTAAATGTTCATGAGAAGCACATGGAGAAGAAAGGGGGTCCAGACTATAAAAACTAAGATTAGTGTTTCAAGCAAAAATGTTGACTTCAAAGACTAATTTGTCCTGAATATCACAGATGGGGTATTTTCATATGTCAAATAATTAAGAAAAACAGTTTCTAAAATTAATTAATGGGACCACCCTTACCTACACATATGCATATAATATTTATAGTACAAGTTTAAGAATGCATCACATATTCCATGCTTTATTCTTTACCCCTGGATTAGTTTACTTGCATATGTGGGTGACAATCACTTGAGAGCAACTTGTGGATCGTGTTGGTTTTGAAAGGGCAGAGAATAGATAAAAAACTTTTAATTCATTTTGAGTCATATGCCTTTTTATACCAATTTAAAAATATTTTCGAAGATGCTACACAAGCCTTATTTAGTAACTTATCCTCGGTATCCCGTGCGTTAATTATTTCTGGAAAATGGTTTTTTTTCATTAATCCTCTTGATTTGAATTTAAATAGGAAAATTTAACTCGTATTTAGTTTGAATAGTTATGTGCAAGTTTTGGTATATTTGTGGTTTATGACTACTAAAATCCAGTAATCTTTTGTCGATAACTGTATTAAAATTAGTACGAGCTAATTTTCCTAACAACCCCCGCCTCGTCTTGCCTTGCCTTGCCTTGCCTAGCGTATCTCTCTTGATCGCCCTAGCGCCTCTCGTCCTCTCCGTTTTAGTCGGTCTCTCTGTATCTCGTAACCCTGCCCAACCCAGACTTAACCCTTGAGAATAAAATAGCCAATCAAACAATCAGCCCAATTTAACCTCAAATATATTAGCCCATGGATCCAATTAATTAAATATCAACCACGAAACAAATCAGGCCCAAAAAGTAAACCCATCATAAATCACGCAATGCACTTGAACTCACCCTGTGATACGTAATCAATCCCGTTTAAATGCCCTAGTATTAAAGGTATTACAAAGTTGATCGGGTTTGACTGGATCTAATTAAAGACTAAATTAATTAATTTATATTGATTAGGAAATTACATTTATCTTTATATTTTTCCTAATCGGTATTTATTTCCTAGTTATGATATGATTTGATCTCGTACTTATACAAGTATATTTATTGTGCAATGCTTTCTGAGGTCTATGTATATAGTTCTTTCTCTATGATACAGTATAAATAGATAATTTATTTTTCTCTCTATAATATAAATAGATAATTTATAAAATCCAAAACCATTACCCGGTAGCCGCCAGTAATAAATGTTGCTAATTGGTTAAGTTGTAACCGATGACCCATTTTGTTTATTTTTCTTATAGATTTCAAATAATAAATCAATCAACTTGTCTAAATCTACTCACTTTTACCACCCATTTTTGCACCCCATTCAAATACTATAATCAACCTATAATATTGTGACCAATATATTTGAAGTTAACCCTCTAAAATGTTAAACAGTTTTTAAACCACAATTATTATTATATATATGTATATATTTCTTCTCTTCTCATCAATTTTATTTTAGTTTTGATGTGCGAGATCCCGATTTGGTTATTCGCGAACGAGATATCAATTTGAACCAAAATTAAGAGACAAATCCCAAATTGGCCTCTTTACTTTTTTATTTTTTTATAAAAATTAAGAGTTTGTTTTTCTTCATATTCGATTCTTTTTTTTAGTTGATTTATCAAAAGTTATTTTCATGTTAGGGAAGCAATAAATCTGCAACTCGTGGTTGCTATCGTCTCATTTACAATGTGATATTTCTACGTCACTGCATACTTATCTTAAGAAGTATTAAAGATATTATGAAGTCTGGATTTGATTGGACTTGATTGAATGCGGATTGATTAGTTTATATTGATTAGGAAAATATATTTATCTTTTATTTTTCCAAGTCGGCATTTATTTCCAAGTTATGGTTTACATAGTTCTCTCTCTGCTCTTTATGATACAATATTAATAAATAATAATATTCTTCTCTTAGTAATTCATATTTACTAGTCAATCATTTAATTTGCTAGTAGGTTCCTCTTATTGAATTTATTTTCATTTCTTTATTACTAATTTCATATAAAAAACATGTTATTATAAATTGCATACGTTAATTCTTATAATGTTACGGTACCAAAAAAATTGTATTATTGCGTAAATACAAGAAAATCAGTTACAAGCTTTTTCAATTTTCAAACCAATTTAATCTATGATCAATATGATCTCATTGAAATTGTACGATAAAGATTGATTCTTAAATTCATAATATTTTTTTTTCCTACTCCTACCGGCTAATACCTTAAGATCGTGGAAATCCATTGCAATACCATTTATGTTATGTGTGCGAACGTCACCAAAAGTTTTAACTTCCAAAAAAACCATGCTACTGACTTACGATTTATGTTATGTGTGCGATCCTAACGATTCTTTACACTCCATGATTGGTTGGTCGGAGGGGAAGTGAAGGAAAGATTGGAGGGGGCAAGTGAAAGGAAATTTATGATTCTTTACACCTATCGCAATGGGATTAAAATATAACTTTCAATGTGAGAATTAGTCTAAAATATTCTTTTCTTTTTTTAGTATGCAGTAAAAACTATACTATTACCAGCAATGTTATTCCCGTTCAAAAGCCTTGCCGATTCTCTTATCCATTAGTAGGGTATGAGAAATCTAAATTATACTCATAAATACAATACATTTAAAAACTAATCATGTACAAAAGGATTTTCTTTGCCACAACACCCAGTAAAAAAAATTGGATAGATTTTTTTGGATTGAAAATTTATACTGCTTTTTGTCTAGCTATTAAAAAATATGCAAAATAATTAGTATGATAAATTAAATAATTTATAAGGACAGTGACGGTTTTTTTCTAATATTTATTTTGCCTAAATTTATACAAATAATATTCTATACAAAATTTGCTACCAAAAAATATTATTTTATTTTCTATTTTCAAATAAAATTTGAAAAATATTATATCAATATTTAAGAATTATTTAAATTTATCACACCTAAATTTTTGGAAAAAATAAAATAAAATAATATTTTTTTAAATAACAGACATAAAATACAAAATACAATCAGTACGTAATTTCATTCCCGTTTTATTGATGTAACTGTCATTTCTCTACCGATAATAGATGTATGAGTAATAATATTCGTAATACATGATTCAAATTCAAATTGCTATAAATAATTAATATAAATATTTTATAAAAATATCATTACTTACTAAAAAAAATCTGAACATAGAGAAAAGTATTTAAGTTTGCCGAATAATCAAAAAATACTTATCTTTACTGGTTATAAAGACAGTACAAAGCAATGAAAATAATTGAAGAATAAGAGAGTTGAAAACTTACATTTAAGTGAATGAAAAGTTGAAAAAATAAAATAATTGATGACTTGTGAAAGGTGAAATAAAAAAAAGTCAAAAGTTTGGCCGCCAAATTGGTCAATCCATTGAAGTAATGGCTAAACATGGGACATCGCATTATTACAATTATATCCCTTCTTAATTGTTTCTTAGAAGGAAATGTAGAAATTCACATAAGGATAAATTTGGGCGTTCTAAAAGTCAACAGGACTTTAGGATTTTAACTGCTAATCTCCTGTTCGCTTTTAATAATAATATGGATGTGATAAGGTGCAATTAGAGGCCAGCAAAAATTTTGCTTGGTAATATGGTACTTATAATTTTAAAAATTCTAATAAATATTTTAGTATATGATAACAATTATATAACTTACATGGACCCCATTTCTATTACTAACTCCGCCCCTTTACATATACTAATCATGTATAGTAAAATTAATTGGAACTTTATTACATTCGTGCTCATAAAAAAAACTCGTTAAGTATCTTATATACTAAGGTAACAACTTTTTATAAGTAGCTTAAGTTCTTTTAATGCATTTACAATTTTCATTTTCTAATTCCAGCTTGAATGCAAATATACTATTTTGATATGTTATATGTATATATATATATATATATATGGTAGGATCACAAGATATTTAATTTGACATATATATTTATATTTATATTTATCAATGGTGATACAATGGTTGGGAAATATAAGAGATGTTTACAATATATTCCATCACGGATTACTATTGATCTAAAGCTGTAGACCACCGTTGAATCAAATGCTGAAGTAATTGTAATTGATCAATCATTGAAGCTCTATGAGGATTTTATATAAATCAATGGTGAAATTTTGATAGAACTTCCATTGATGCCCTCTTCTTTTATATACTGTATAAGATATATGAGATACGTTTAAAGCTCACGTATTTAAATAAAGACAAAAAAAAATTATAAATCGTGAGATTTTAGTTGATCAAAGAAAATTTTTCACTCGAACCCTCGTACAAATTTATTATAAGGTGTTTTTACAAATGCAAACTCAAGGAAAGTTGAGGTTCAATTTTTTGGCTTTTGCTTCTTGGTTTTTGAGCATGTGATTTTTGAGCTTGTGATATAGTAAAGTTATATTAATGGAGTGTTGTGGTAGAGTATATAACAACATTGAAGGGGACAAGGAGTGCATTAGGTCTACCTAGGCTGAAAATATCAACTCGTCGTAAGCAGTATTTTTTGGCGAACAAATATATGTTATCTTGATCGGATCTATCAACAGATTTAGATCTTTTTGCTTTATTTGTTAATCAGCTGAGTAATCTGTCGACAAAACCAACAATCCTTTTTGAAGCTCTGTATCCTGCTTTTTCAGCTTTTCAATCTATATGTCAACTGATATCAACATATGCCGACATATTATCCTATTTTGGCTCACTTTGAACTGTTTCCATGTATCCAATACTTCCCAAACTCTTTGCTATGATTAAGCCTTCATAAAATTCGTTTGAAACATTACTGCGACTATAAAACTCGAATTTATTTATTTTTCATTTTTATTTGTAGTCAACCAAAAAAAAAGCCATTTATATTTTAAATCTTTAATCAACACTATCCATAGAATGTAAAAATATAGATACTTGTACAATTTCTATAAATAATTATGGAATGTAAAAACGTAGATACTTGCACAATTTCTAAAAATAATTATATACATATATATATATACACTACCCAAAACGTTAATATTGGTTCTCTTAGCTTCTGATTAACCTAATCTTTGGGGTACTTAATCCTTATAAAATTCTGATATTTTTCTGTCTCGTCTATCTTTTCTCTAAAATGAAATTATAGGATTGTTCTCGGAGAAAACCAAACCAATTTGAACTTTTATGGACAAATTTGATTTTTAGTCACAATAATTCAGAAAATTAAATAAATTATCACTGAATAAAAATATCTCAACTATAAGGAAAAGAGACAAAGGAAATTTCCAGCGTTGCTACACGCGGAATTGACTTGACTTTTGTGTGGACCCTTTGCACACATGAATAACATGATTATATTCTTTACATTTTATTTTTTTTCTTTTTTGATAAGTTGCTCTACCCTTAACTTCCAAAAATTATTTTCATTTTTACAAAAAACAAAAACAAAAACAAAAGAAGCTATAATCTCAACGTAATAATTGACGGGTCAAAGGAGCCCTTGATGTAACACAACGAAAAAATATATACAAATTCGAATACAGTATATACATATACTATTAAAAAAATTAATTATATTTTATCATATATGATAGAATTATACATATGATATTTGCGTGCATAAATATTGTGAACACCAACATGAATTTTTTGGCAAAAAAATCGTCGCGCCGTCTCTAATCTTCTCTTGTATTTTTGTTAAATACCTTACTCCGGAATAAATGGTAAACTCTCTATGTGTGTAACAAAAAAAAAAATTCTTTTTTAAAACTGATTGAAAATTTTGTGTGCTTCTTTTATACCAATAGAGCTTATTTAAATATGCTACTGCAAAGGACTTGATAACAAATTTATAATTCCTGTTCTATGTCATTAAAGCTTATTAAATTCTCAACGTTAAGCTCACATATACACATAAATTAAAATAGAATTATTAACAATTTAATTTAATTAACATATTAAATTCCTTACAACCTTTCATTTAGTTTATCTGGCGTATTGTATTACAAAATTCACCTGCATGATCTAATACAATCAAAACTTATAAGTTTTCTTAGGTGTATATCATCAATCTTTACACTAGGATGTGGATTCTATCAATTACTAGTAAACATCATATAAAAAATGTTCTCATTCAACTCACCAAATTTATTGACTTATAATGAATCTCACTCTTTTATTAATTAAAATGACAAATATTTTCCACCCAAATCTCAACAATTATCTCAGCATTAAGAGTATAAACATTATCCATGACCACGAGATATTAATTGTCTTATATAATCGATACTAAAATAATTAACTCGGCACGTTCCTATTTAATACACACAAAGTGAATTGGTACAAGAAGTTGGAAGTTGGAACTGTACGTTCTCTACAATCAGTTCTCTACAATCAAGACAAATCTATTAAAACTATATACTACAATTTACCGATATTGTGTCTAGTTTCATCTAAAATTTTAAATATAAAACTTATATTCTATAAGAACCGATGATCTAATCTTACATGTGTAAATCGTATTTTACATATTAAATCATCTACCATATAAAATATGAGGCATATACTTATTCATTAAAACATAATGTTAAGTAACCATTACCCATACATATTCTCATTAAAAATAAATTTTTATTATAAAAATACTAAATCCAAAACAAGCATATCTTTAAGTATAATTCTAACATTCATATTTTATTGGGTAATTTATAATTTACTTTTTCGTGTATCTTTTATCAAGTACTCCTCAAGCATTCAAAAATCAGCAGTTTGCCCATTATAATTGAGAAGGAAATGGGAATTTTCAAATCTCATCCTAATTAGCGAGACTAATTTAGCATGTTCGAGATCAAGTTACAGACAACACGACATGCTGCAGTGATAATGGAGATTGATTTCTTCTGGTTCTAAAAGAAAAACTTGTAATTCGAAAAGAAATTGCTTCATATTGGGTAACATTATCACTATTTCATGAGGATAGTATATATATATATAATTAACATCACTTATGGGTTTAGTTAAACGTAATGCAAATGTTTCTTGTTATGGAGTGGAGGCTGTATATAGGAATAGGAGTTTGATTAGTTTCTTGAGATTTGAGTTTTGGTATTCTTGTCCTAGCCTGCCTGAGTGTCTGCACAGAAAAGCATCCGTCAGGCTACCGGTTGGTTTGACCAATAAAAAATCATCCGATGCTCAAGTAAGAATGCATCTCAAGCAAATATGCATGTATGTAAACCCCAAGGGATTGGCCTAGTGGTCTTGTGATCAAACTCATAACTTCCAAGCATGA
>MKEJ01015104.1:3722-14651 GCA_001753735.1 Embelia ribes
AATTTTTTAAACTTATAAACCAAACCGAACCGTTAAGCCCAAAACCCAAATCGAAAGGTTTCGATTCGGTTCGGCAGCCGGTTTGCCATCGGTTTTGCTCACCCCTACTAGCTGCTACTCTTTTCAAAATATTTATTAACTCCTGTGGTATTTTCTTCAAACCTCAGATTTACAAGAAGCTGTCGACCGGTGTGAAAGATATAGTATGGAAAATAGGAGACGAAGCAAGTGAACGTCGGTAACGGCTATTTTTCAAGTGTCGATTGGATGTTGTGTTAACTTGTTTGAACTTTTTGATTAACCATTTTTTGGTGGTATAAATGCCCTTTTGGCTGCAAACTTGCACTGTTCTTACTAGAGCATTTCACTTTTGTCATTCGGGTGCACCTAAGCGATTACGTTACTGCTTTATTATATTTACTAGAATGGAGCCCGCGCAATGCACGGGTTGCGTGTAGGGTGTTTCATAAGAAGTTCCAACTTTAGTAGGATTCACGCTATGACATTGTTTATAAGAAAAAATATCAGTTAATTTTGATTTTGGTGAAAATCTTATTATGATAGTCTAAAAAATTGATGTGGATTAAGATAATATTTTAATGCGGACATTGTGTCAAATACTAATGTTGATGGATGTCGAAAAACTATACGGAAGGACACATAAATTGCAAATAGAGCGAATGTGGCAAAAGGGACAAGTTTTATACTAGTAAGAAGATGCGATTCTTGTCTTCCGTGTGAACGTGGTATCTCGTTTTCGTATTTACACACGAAAGCAATTTGCAGTTTACAGGTTTTGGTTCTCCACGAGCGTTTCAAAGATCTTAGTCGAACAGTCAATTCGACGCCTGCTGAGAGAGAGGAAGGTATTATACCTCTGACTGATTCACTGCTGATTCTGCCGTGCCCGTTTCTATGTCCGCATCCGCTCTTGAAATTCCGTATCCGCTTCAAATCACCAAGTCTGATATATTGTAAAAGATTTAGACTTTTACTGCTGAGTTTTCTTTCGATAAATAGCTTTTGAAACATTCTGCGGATGAGCTTGGCAGTAGCTTTTGACTAATTCGGTTGAAAATCTAATATGTTCCATGCCAATTGTATGCTTCGTTTGATGCAGGGATTCCTCAAATGAAAATGTGATGGAAAAGAAAATGTTGTACTTGAACTCCTGATTTTGTTGAAAAGAATTTCTTGATCGAGCCCGTATTTCATTTTCACAATGTATCTCCCATGAGAGAGAGGAAGGTATTAAGTGACCGATACTCTTAAAGTGGAAGGCCTCTGGGCTAAGTAACCGTGCCCGCAAAGCTCGAGCCTACAACTCTCGTGCATACATACAGTTTGGATCTGTTTTTCACCCGAATGGCAAAACCAAGAACCTATGATTCACAAACAGAAAACTTCAGCTATGCCCCTCTCCTCACTATCGTCGACTAACGGAGGTAAAGTTTTAGTTCATACAACTCTCGTGCGTACATATATCATGTGGAGATGACTGTGCAGTTGTTAAGCGATTACACACCGTATGCTAAGCAAGCGAAGAATGAACTTGGGGTCTTAGAAGTGGATTACTATCCAGAAAGGGTGCGCGGGTATTTCCAAGAGTTGTGCGCTTTCTTAGGCCTAACCGGCTACTACGAAACCGGTTTCCAAGACCGGGGCTTGATATAAATAACATGTATAGAGTATATAGTAGTGGGGAATTTTTCGACGAGGGATAGGAGTTCGGAGCATACTCGATTCCTGCTTAATATTTTTCGCTACAATTGAGTTGAGAAATAATAAAAATCAATTCTAATTCCCAAATAATTTTATGAAAAAAAATCTTGAGTGCGTTAGTCTTTAAACTTTGTGATGGAATTTATTTGAAAAAATTCATATTTTGAGTTGCGGGGTCGTTAGTAGTCTAGGAAAGAGGCGTCTAGTATTTTTAAAAAGAAATGTAAGGATGAGAAAAATATTAAGGGTCACATTAATATAACTTAATATATGTAATTATAAAATTATTTCTAGAACATTTTATTGTTGAATACTATTTTTGTGACCATAGTTTATTTCTCACCGTTAAACCTCTTTAAATAGTGGCAGATGATTATTTCCAATAGTTTTGATGTAGGGTTTCCTCTGACGAAGTTTTGGATCCAAAATGTAAAATTTAATATAAGTAATTATAAAATTACTTTTAATTTGTTTATTAATATATTATATTTTCGTGGCTATAAAGCGTTTGTACTATCTCGTTGAATATTTGAGCCTAGTGTGTTCACCCTCATGATCCACTCAAGTTCTCTTTTTACAACTTAAGAGCCATGATAAAATTGTGGGTTGGGAAAGATTAAGTGGGATAAGATGGATCTTTATTTCTAGCAATAATTTAGTACATGATTTGGTATTGGCAAAAATAAATTTTTGCATGATTATAACTTTTTATTACCTCAAGCCCCACAAGTTCCGGTACATGAATTAAAAAGGTTATTAATTTTATTTTTATAAAAAATAATAATAGTGTATCATATTATTCTTTGTTGAAATAATAATAAAAAAAAAATTAATGTATTGAATAATTAATAGGGATAAAATTGAAAAAAAAATTAATAAGACAACCTTTGTTTTCTACATTCAATGCAATATGAACAGAATTTTTTCTAAAATGACGCCTAATATGAAATGTAGGGAGTATAAGAAATTTTACCAAAAATTGTAAAAAAAAAATAATTGTACAAAATTATTAGGTTTTAAGAATAAATTAGTATAAATTGAGAAAAAAATTGCTATAAGTATTTTTATATCAAAAGTACTAGTAGTAATTTGTTCCCAACTTATAATAATTGTTTTTAAAAAAAATTATGTATTGAGAGGACTTCCCATTGGTTAAATTTAAATGAGTGAGGAATCATATTGGTACCCCAAATTTTTTTCCAGGTGAGTTGGCCTACTTCCCAACTCTAGAAAATATATTCCCTCAAGGGGGAACTACATGACTAAGGAAAATAAATAAATAAATGAAATTACACTTAATTTTCTTCTATCTTAGTTTTTTAACCCTTGTTATTATTTTAGCCTCGTCATAATTTTGTTTTTCACCTTTCAGCATCCCCCTTCGCACCCCCAAATTTTTTTATTCCTAATTCAGAAATTATGTTATAAAACTTATTTAATTGTCAAATCAAGAGACCAAATATGAAACTACCTTCTTTTCCTTAAAAAGGTAATAACGAGGTTTTGCATCCTACCTACCAAATATATATTTTTTTCGTTCATCTAATTGTTAGAATAATAGTATTAGCAATTAAACCTTTCAATTAAAGGTGATTTAATTATTTGTAAAATTAAAAAATGATATTCCATTTAAAAATTCATTTCCTTTTTCAACGGATAATTGTCCGCTTCAAATTTATGTTACTGTTTAGGCGACAACAAAAGCAAATTGTTGTCAACATCATTTGATATGCCTAAAGTAACTTTCCATCCATTATGCTTTAAATACATTTAGCTTATCGCACACTAGATCTGGTTTAAAAACATTGACAAAGCGTCTTATATTTGTTCAGAAAATATGATAAAAGGGAGGGACAAACTTTCACAAATACTAGGGAAGTTGTGCCTACTAGGTTGTCATTTTTAATTCCAATTAATTTGGTTATAAAATGTGTTTTTAAGGTTTTACCGCATCCAAATGTCACTCTTACCATGATTTGGTATAAACTAATTCCCAAAAGTACGACTATTGACCCGTAATATTTATTAATATAGAAAATTTATCACAAGACAGTAAGTGCAGCCTGTCACCAGCTATAAACATTATATTTATCTTATCTTATCTTGCCTTATTCTTTGTCTGAAAGCTCCATTTAAACTTAACATATTTTAATAATGCACCACAACCGACGAATATAATAAAGTGAGCGAAAGAGGGGGAATAAGTGAAATAACCGTTAGTTATTATCAAATAACATGATTTTTTAACTATGTTAAACACACACAAAATACATAGTTAAACGATCTTGATCTTCATGATGTTCAAAAAAAAATATAGAGTTAGAAAACGTACCTTGAGCATGAGGAAGAATAAGTGGGATGCATGAACCCTTGCTTATCAGAATGACGAAAATCTATATGTGATATGATACAACTTGTTAAAGAAATGAGTTTTTCCTTCTTATTCTCTTTCTACACTTGGATATTTTATGTGTTAAATAAAATGATAGAGAATATTGATTTGTAGTTTTTCTTATTGCTTTTTTTTTTCTCTGGGAAAAAATTACGAAGATAAAAGAGCATAATAGTTAAATGATATATATTTTTATTATAGGTGGATGTATTCAAATATATTTTTAAATTTTTTTCCGCACATCATCTAATACAAATTGATTTGATGCAATTTAATTTTTAATTAAGTTGTTAACTATAAATCAAAGAACCTTTCTAATATAGCCGGGCAGTAAAAGCAAAAGCCTTCTACTTTTGGCAGTGAGAAAAATTAGTGGGAGATTTATAAAGCGATATAATTTCCCAAGCCGGAAATTAATAGGAGAATAATGTGAACTAATAAATTAAACAAAATTATTGATATGATGAACAAAAGTAGAAAAAGAGACAAAAAAAAGGTGAAAGAGGAATAGTTAAATTTAATCCTTCAATAGCAAGAGCAGAGGAGGAACACGTGTCAGACATCTATACCGTTGAGGCATAATCACCAAAACGCCTAAGCAAATAAAGAATTGTGGGGTCACAGATATGAACCCTGTAGTTTCAACTAAACTTTTATTTGGTTCGTATTGTTTTCATTATGTTACTTATAGTTCTTTCTTTTTTGATATATGACATATTTGGTCCCTGTAATTAGCTGAAAGTTATATTAAATGATAGAAACACATCACGTGATATTCTTTTTACAATTACTTATATTGCTCTGATATCAAAATGTGAGCATGTTGATTAGTCCTAGAAAATATGATTTCTGGCATATAGTTTGAATTATTTTACACTTTATTATATGATTTATTACTTTATATGTCTCAAATTCTTTTACTTGTTAAACTTATTGGTTTTGTAAGAAATTGATGCTAAATCGAGCTTAACAGCGATGAAAACGTATATCGATAATTCAAGACACAAATCCAAGAAACAAGATGAAGGAAAGATGAGCCAAATGTACTTAAAAGTAGAAATTAAGAGTTGAAAAGGTGAAGAATAAAAGAGTTTGAATTGAAGAAGTGTGAAAATTTGGCTAAGGCATGAAAGAGTCGAAGAAATGAAGCCGTTCGAACGGCTCCTGCATAGCGTTCGAACGACATTCAAAGCAGATTTCAAAAGCATGTGAGCAATGTGAAAATTTCAATTTTGGATGGTAGTTGTTGAGATCTAAGATCTTATTTATATTTGTTTAGCAATATATTATTGTAATAAATGGTTTTATAGTTGCTAGTTGAATTATGGTCATTTGTTTTCTCTCAATTTTTTACTATAAAATGGCGCTCTTGCATCACATTCAAAACATTCATTCAATCAATAAAAGTATTCAACAAAAACACTCTCTTTCTCTCAATCTCTATTTTTAGTTTCTAAATTTTATGAGTAGGGTAGTTTAGTTTTTATTTTCAAGTTCAAATTGTAGAAGCTAAGGAGAGAATCCTCTCCTTTCCATTTCATCTTGTTCTTACTTTGTGAATATTTCTATACTTTTTCTTAGTTTCTAAATTTTGAATGCTTTATTAGTTAGTTTTTACTTCAAAGATTGCAACTTTTTTTCTAAGCTTAAGGTAGATCTTTATTTTTTCCATACTTATTTAATACTTTTAGCTTATATTTTGCCATATTCTAGTTTAAAGATTAAATCTTCCATGCTAAATTTTGTTATTTGTGCTTTCTTTTTTTTTTCATCATCATGAATAGCTAGTTTCTTTTAGATTTGTTCTAATTTGATAATGATACTATGAGATAGTTTTTGACATTACATACTAATTAGGGATTAACAACTACTAGCTAGTAATTTATTAGTTTGAATAATGTTTTTACATATGCCATCAGTAGTAAATTATATTTTCAGAAAATAGTTGGGGTCTTGACCTATGCAAATCTTTTGAAACCCTTATACGTAGTTATGAACATGCTTCGATGGCATTCTCGTGGTAGTTTAGCCGCATTAATAAACTTGATAATTGTTTTCCACAAAAAAAATTATAATTTATGAATTTGGAGTTCAAACTAGTAAAATTTTAGTAAAAAATAGTATGTAATGGAGGATATAGCACACTCATGTATCAGAGTAAAACTAGGAGTAAGTCACTTTTTATTTTCTGTTTATATTGCATTTTAGACATAGTTACACCTTAACTCACGGCGATGTATCTTTTTAATTTTTAAATTGACTAGGTTTTTTTATAACTCTGTAATTGATAGAAATATTTAGGTAATTTTCCTAGTCAGTAGGAATCCTTGAGATTCGATACCTAGTACTTACCAGTAAAATAATGATCGATACCGTATATTTGCGGTTTTAAATTCAACATCTTTTTGGTTTGGTCAAATTTTTAGTGCCATTATCAGGGACTCTTCTAAGGAGATACATATATGTTTCTCGATTTTATAGATTTTCAGGAGATTTAGTTAATTTTTTTCTTTTGTCTTTCCTTTTCTTGAAAAAAAAACTATATTAAAAAAAAAGATGAGTTTTTATGCATACAATCGTCCTCCTTTCTCGGACAATGTTATCAACGAGGTCAACCTCTTAGCTCAGCAAAATGCTTATTCATCAACTATTTGTTTCTTGTGCCATGCAGAATATGAATTTAAATATTCTGCAATTTTTCTAGGCATAGCAAATAGTTTGTTACGATATTCATCATTTGAGAAATGCTTAGATAAGGTCTTCATTTCTATTCTCGATTGTCAAAATGTTAGTACCGTAGCTTATCGACATTGTACAATTTGTTGTGTTATAGGACATGAGTTAGATGATTGTCCATATTTTCAAAAAATGGTAGATCATATGCGTCAATGCGTGTCTATTAGGCCTTTCATAGAGCTTGTATGGTATTATTTTCGAGACATAGTTAGGATACTTATTGTGTGCATTGTGGAGTTTCTGGACACGATTTATATTGTTGCCCAACTGTTTTTATTCCAAAAATCATAAATGGGCAACATAATTTTTATGATGACACAATGCATACAAGTACATGTGATTAGTTATACGAATCACCTTATGATAGTTATGAGGACTCATCCTTATGGGAGGGTTACGCTCAGGATGATCGAATTGTTAAAACGAGAGGTCAACTTGCGGATAGGTTGGAGAAAATAAATTGCAATTTGTAGACCATAGCTAGGAGGGTAAAAATATTAACTGAAATGATGATGAGCCCTGAGATAGAGGAACCTTTAGTGATTTCCTCCCCGACCCCAAACTTACCCAATCCACACATTGTTGATGTAGACCATTGTGTTGAGACTCAAGGTTTTCTGTTGGAACGTGATGATGTCCATTTGAATGAAAAAATCCAAGAGGATTTTCGACCTCCCTTAGCCAATTTTCCACCGTCTATTGTGAATGTTACTGAATTCCGTTTGATCAATCCTTGCGTACTTGCTTCTAAACCTATTCATGTGGAGACACCAGACAAATGGAATGTTAGTCCGGATTGTTCCAAATGTGACACTTCCAATATCATTGAAAACTATGAGTAAGAAGTTAATGAGAAATTGATAACAATTCGTGATAAGACTAGGTTGAGGGAGATATTATTTATAGACTTTGGTTTGAGGGTATTGTGTGGTGAGTATGCTAGGCATGATAGATTGCACTTTCGAACTATGAAGCTAGTTTTGTAAGAGACTACACGCACACTTATGCATAAGTTGGGGGAGTCATGGGAAAATTGAGCAAGCTTGATAGAAGGGATATGATACACACTTGTGATAAGAGGGGTCACGACAAGCGACCACTTAGATTGATGGATTTTTGGGATCCATCTCGTTTTGGTTGAGACACATGCCCATGACTCTTTTGTATATCAGTTTTTTTTTTCTATCATTTTTCTTTATTATTTTCTTTTCTTTTCTTTATAAAAAGTGCCGATATTTTGACTGTGGATTTATTTCTTATTCTTTATCTTTATTTTTTTCTTTCATGCACAATTTAATTTTTCTTATTTTTATTTTTATTTTTTATTTTATTTTATTTTTGTATATCCAATTGCATATTATTTTGAACATAGAGGATTATATTCGATTCAAGTTGGAGGGTACACCTATTTCTCTTTGAAAATTCGGCAATTTTTAAAAATAAATAATAATAATAATAATAATAATAACAATAATAATAATAATAATAATAATAATAATAATAATAATAATAATAATAATAAATAATGAAATAAAAAATAAAAAATAAATTTATTTTTCTTTTCTTTTATTAAAATTACTGAATTTTCAAATTGAAATATGGTGTAGTTATTGATGATTTGGTGTATAGTTTTGATTCAACAGGTTTATATTCAAAATGCATCTTATCTTACACACACCAGCTCGCATTTGATATGACTTCTCGACCCTTTTTACATTATGTTTTTCATTATAATATTATTCTCATTATCCTTATCTTAGCATACATGGTTTATTCATTGATATGATAGGATTGGAGAATAGAAAATGATGTAAGAGGGTAGAAAGTATAATATCATATGGCGTGTTTGAGTCCAACAATTTTTAAAAAAAGAAAATGATTTTGAGTTGTGAAATAAAACTAGAAATGCATTCTCGTCTTCATGGCTTTTAGTTTGTCATAAACTCAACTTCTTACACTCGTGCCCTGTTGGACATAGGTTTAGAAAGACAATAGAACGTTCTCCTTTTGAAACAATTCGAAAGCATATGAAATCTGGTCTTTGAAAGAAAATGGCTTCCTTTAAAGTGTTTTAATAAAAGTGGTACTAAAACCTAAAAATCCACTTATGAAACGTAAATTTAAGCGAAAGGTTATAAGTAGTTGAAGAGGTGAAATAGCCCAACGATGGTAAAAAAAAAAAAAGAAAAAATATATATATAATGGTGAAAATAGTTGAAAATAATGATAATAAATATATTTGACATTGGAAATTAGTACGGAGTGTACTTGGAGAGATAAGGGAGGATGAGTCCGAATGACGTCGCATTGACAATCGACTCATATTGTGGAAGTGGAAAGTTTAAATGCTAAAAACACCCTAATAAAAACTTGGTTTTTAGCCTAAGTATGGATAATTAAAAAAGTTCATACGCAATCTTTTTGTTTTTATTTGGATAATGTTATTTATTCTATTATGAACATTTGTACAATTGGGCGCAAGTGTAGTGAGTTAGATCACTTTAAACCTTTGGTCATGAGAATTAGAATATTCTTTCAGTTTAAATTTGTTAGATCATATTGCATTTTGTTAAATACTAATTTTCTTGTGTTTTATTGACAAATGTTGGAACTCTTATGGCGTTTGTGGGTATCATCATTGTAAACTCTCACAAGACTATACTCGTCCACTAGGGACACCTAGGAATTTAAAGTCTTGGTGCATATGTTAAATACACTCGTGATTCCTACATAAGTGAGTTAGAATCTTGTTTTCGTTTCTAGGTTACCTTCGATTTTATTTATTATTTTCCTATTTTATTGAGCTTCGTTGAATAATCCTTTCTAGCTTAGTGTATTATTAGGGACTAGCAACATTTAAGTCGGGGGGGAGGGCGTGATTAGTCTTAGAAAATGTGATTTCTGGCATGTAGTTTGAATTATTTTACACTTCATTATATGATTTATTACTTTATATGTCTTGAATTCTTTTACTTGTTCAACTTATTGGTTTTGTAGGGAATTGGTGCTAAATTGAGCATAACAGCGATGAAAACATATCTTGATAATTCAAAAAATAAATCCAAGAAACAAGGTGGAGGAAAGATGTGACAAATGTACTTAAAAATAGAAATCAAGAGTTGAAAAAGTGAAGAATAGAAGAGCTTGAATTGAAGAAGTGTGAAATTTTGGCTAAGGCATGAAAGAGCTGAAGAAATGAAATTCCATGACTTACCGTTCCAACGGCTCATTACTACCATTCGAACAGCTCATTACTACCATTCGAACAGCTCCTACATACCATTCGTACGGCATTCAAATGAGATTTTAGAAGCATGTAAGCAATGTGAAAAATTCGATTTTGGACGGTAGTTGTTGAGATCTAAGATCTGATTTATATTTGTTTAGTAATGTTTTATTGTAATAAAAGGTTTTATAATTGTTAGTTGAATTATTGTCATTTGTTTTTTCTCAAATTTTCACTATAAAATGGAGCTCTTGTAACACATTAAGGACATTTATTCTATCAATAAAAACATCCAATAAAAACACTCTTTTTCTCAATCTCTATTTTTAGTTTCTAAATTTTAGGAGTAGGATAGTTTAGTTTTTATTTGAAATTCAAATTGTGGAAGCTAAGGGGGGAATCCTCCCTTTTCTATTTCATCTTGTTCATACTTTGTGAGTATTTCTATACTTTTTCTTAATTTCTAAAATTTGCATGCTTTATTAGTTAGTTTTTACTTGAAAGATTGCAACTTTTTTCTAAGCTTAAGGTAGATTTTTATTTTTGTCAGACTTATTTAATACTTTTAGCTTATATTTTGCCATCTTCTAGTTTAAAGATTAAATCTTCAATACTTAATTTTGTTATTTGTGTTTTTTTTTTTCATCATCATGAGTAGCTAGTTTTTTTTAGACTTACTCTAGTTTGATAATGATGTTATGAGATAGTTTTTGATATCACATACAAATTAGGGATTAACAACTACTAGATAGTAATTTATTAGTTTGAATAAAATTTTTACATATGCCGTCGGTAGTAAATTATGTTTTCGGAAAATGGTTGGGTCTTGATCCATGCAAGTCTTTCGAAACCC
>MKEJ01015108.1:0-12363 GCA_001753735.1 Embelia ribes
ACAAGTGCAAGATAAAAAATATAAAAAATAATTAAAATTATAGCCATTAGCTAAAATAGCTAATATGATGCGTGAGATAATTGAAAAGCAAATGGTTAAAATACTTGAAAAGCAAAAATAGGTAAAATAGAAAAAATGGTATTTTTGAGCTATTTTAGCTAATAAGATTAGCTAAACTGATGCGAATGCTCTTAGGAATTTTTTTCTTCGTAATTTTTTAGCATCCTACTCACTAGCAATGTGATTTAGGATTTGTTTGGTTTTGGTTAAGTCAAAAAGTTATTTTTTTAGACTATTTGAAAAGTTTGATGGACCTAGGATGAAACTTTAAGTTTTTTCGGCCACAAGAATTCAGCTTAAAATTTAAACAGTCAAGTTTATATTAATTTTTTTTAAAAGGAAAAAAAATAGAGCTATAAAGTTTCAAGGGAAAAAAACTCTTAATCTAGTGCGCCCCGAACGATACAAGATCTTTTTTCTTTTTTTTTCTTTTGATAATGTTGGCCCGTTGGCCACTAGAATCATGATGGTAGAAAGATGCTTAATGTTAGGGATGGGTTTCCGGAGCAATAGAGCAACACTAATTTGCAGTCGCTTTAGAGCATTTTTGGACCGTTTTTAGAAAAGCTATTAGTTCATATCAAAACAGTTAGTCTAGTATAAAAATTAAATTAACAAACATTTTATTTGGGCTTTTATTGCTTTGTAGCCCCGGATTTGGTTAGGGACCAAACTAAATTAGTGGAAACGTAAGGACATCGCATTAAACAAAATAAATAAGGACACTAAAATGGTAATTTTAACAGCGAACCAAACCTTTGTCGATGATGATAAGTCTTAGTTTCATTTGATGCCTTTTAGGAATGGGCCAATACTTAAAAGAATAGTAAAAGCTTTTTTTTTTTTTTTCTTTTTCGTCTCTTTTGAATCCATTTGATGAGGATTGTATTTAATTCATCATTTCATAGCAACTATCTTATTTTTATGGTTTGTTTTACTATTGCACTTTTAGTTGGTGAAGTTAATGTTTGATTTGTTTCTAAATTTCCTAAAGTTATATATTCTAAAGTAAAATAAGTAAACTAAATTACATTTAATGTAACATGTTAACTGTTGTATTGTTTATGTGAAGGCTTTGCTTGAAAAAAACTTCTAAAAAATGTTAATAAGTGATATATTGGACATTGAGGAGGCTTACAAATTGTCACTATTGGTTAATCTGTCCAAAACAATGCTGACAAATTATTTTCCTTTCTTTAATTTGAATGACCTTATCATGGTTTAAACGTTGCAATTGAATTTAGGGGAACCAACCGGTCGGGTTATTCGATATCCGAATTAATTTTACGAACTGAAATACCCGAATTAATTATTCAATTCGGGTTCGGATATTTTTAAAAAAAAATTCAGGTATTTTAGGTATTCGGGTTTGGGTTTTTGCTTCAAATACCCGGTTTACCCAAAATTTCCGATTAAAATAAAGGGCATTTTGGTCATTTTATATATTTAACCTAATTTGCTAAATTTCAATTAACCTTCCTCGGTCTTCTCTCAGATTCACGCTGCTCATCCTTATTGATTCGTCACTCTATTTCTCTCTCTATATATATTAACATCTCTCTCTTTGAGGCATGAGCCTCTATCTCTCGCGGCTCTCTTTCGGAGTCGCAGACTCGCACTCGCAACACAACAGCAGGTTACACTTTCGCAACTCTCCCTCTCTCAATTTTAGAAAATATTAGAAACGTTTAGTCATAGATTTGTTAAAATTATTGTGCGATTTTATCATAAAATTTTGGATTATTTACTCAAATTTGGTAATAATTTATGTTAATATTTGGATTATTTAGTCAATTAGTCATAGATCTGTTAATATTTGGATTAGAACATTTTTTTTAGTTTGTTAAAACGTTCATTAAAATATTTTTCTTAGTCTATTTAAATATGTTTAAATTAAGTCTTTTTAAATTTCTTAGTATGTTTAAATAATTAAATCTTTTAAAATATTTTTTCAATATTTTCTAGTGTACCTTGTACTGACAATTTTTTGTACAGTAAGCTATTTTTTCATGTTTTTGTTGTAGAAAGTATTAGTACAGTTTAATTTTTGTACAATAAGCTATTTTTTCATTTTTTTAATGTTTTCTAGTCTTTTTAAAATATGTTTAAATCTGTTAAAAACTGTTTTAGCAATTTCTGTTAAATTTTGTACATGTTTATATCATTTTTTTATATATTATCAATTTTTAGTAATTTGTTTAACAGTTGTAGCTATATTATAGGTATTAATGGACGGCGATACGACAAACACAAACACAATCACAAGTTCAGTCGTTGATACTGGTACTACTTCAAAGCGGAAGAAGAGAGAAGTGCCATTAAGGAGTCCATCGTGGAAACATTTCAAGCCACTTTACAATGACGAGGGAGTAATTTATAAAGGTGAGTGCAACTATTGTGCGACTCGTATTAAGTATAATCCTTTTATTACTAGAACTTCTGGATTGACTAAGCATCTCCTTAAATGTAGAAAACACCCCGATAGAATTGGATTGGACCAAACAAACCAAACACAATTGTCTATGCAATCTGTTGGTGATGGATCAACCATTGTTACTAATTGGAAATTTGATCAAACCTTAGCTAGAAAGGCTTTAGCTGAAATGATTGTAGTTGATGAACTACCTTTTAAGTTTGTGGATAGGGATGGTTTTAGAAAATTTATGTCTGTTGTGTGTCCAAGATTTCATATTCCTTCGAGATGGACAGTTGCACGAGATATTATTGATTTATTTCGAATTGAAAGAGAGCAACTAAAAGGCTTATTAAAAAGTACACGTCAAAGGGTGTGTCTAACTACGGATACATGGACATCGTGCCAAAAAGTAAACTACATGTGTTTAACAGCCCACTTTATTGACCCAAATTGGAAATTGCAAAAAAAATCATAAATTTTATTCCAATTTCTAGTCATAAAAAGGATGCTATTAGTTTAGCTTCCGAAAAGTGTTTGAGAGAATGGGAAACTAATAGGGTATTTACCATCACAGTTGACAATGCAAGCTCAAATGATACTACTATTGGTAATTTTAAGAGAAAAATAGCTAATTGGAATTCAAGTGTTTTACAAGGTGAATACGTCCATGTTAGGTGTTGTGCGCATATTTTAAATCTTGTGGTCAATGATGGATTGAAGGAAATGCATTATTCAATTAGCAAGATTAGGAATGCAGTTAGATATGTTAGACAATCCCCAGCTAGAATAAAACAAATTCAAAGAATATATTGAGCTACAAAAAAACAAGTGTAGAATAAAAATTCATTGTGTTTAGATGTGCCTACGAGATGGAATTCTACTTATTTGATGTTGAATGTGGCTATTTGAGAGGGCTTTTGATAGATTTGACGATGAAGACCCTTGTTTTAAAATAGATCTTGAATATTCGAAATGGGTAAAGAAGATCAGTAGTGATGGTAAAGTGATATGTGGGGTTGATAGGAAAGTTTTAAAAAATAGTATTTTTTTTATGAGAGGTCTACCGCTAAGGATTGGAGGGATTGTAGGAGGTATGTTGATTTATTGGAGCAGTTTTTTTAATTAACATTGAAAGTTTCGGGCTCGTTATATGTTACTTCTAATGTCTTTTTTTATGAAGTTGTTAAAGTTCAATTTTATTGAAAAATGGTAAGAGGGTGGTGATAAAAATTTGATTGCAATGGGGGTAAAATTAAAAAATAAGTTTGATAAAAATTGGGGAAATCTCCAAAATATGAACAAATTATTTTTTTTAGTTGTGGTGCTTGATCCGAGATACAAAACTAGAATTTGTGGAACTTTTGCTAAACGAAGCTTATGGTGACGAAACCGGACTGATTATGGCAAGTAAAGTAAAAGATTTGTTGCATACTTTGTTCATTGATTATAAAGGTAAAGTAGAACCGCAAATTGAAATTGTTGAGGAGACGCCATCGGTTCAAACACAAAAGCATGTTGATGAAGTTGGTATGGGGCAAGAATTATGGGAAGAAGTGATGTCTAGGTTCAAAAAAGATAAATCACAAAGTGGAAGTTTGGGTGATCAAAGTTCGTTAGAGTTGGAAAAATATTTGAAAGAGGATTGTGAAGTTCATAAAAGTTGTTTCTCAATCTTTGATTGGTGGAAAAAAGATTCCAATGGTCATGGGTTTCCCATTCTTTCATAAGTTGTCCGAGACGTATTGGTTATTCAATTTCAACCGTGGCATTGGAGTCCACTTTTAGCACACGGGGTAGAGTTTTGGATTCTTTTAAGAGTTTTTTAAATCCTAACATAGTGGAATCACCTATTTGTACTCAAGATGCTTCGATCATCAATAAGATATATTGACGACGAAGAAGATTTGGAGGATATTGAAAAACTCGAAAATGGTAAATTTATTATCTTTTGAATTTTTGAGTTGATAATTTATCTATAATTTAAAGATATTTCATATTTTTGTCTCTTGCTATGTTCAGATTTATTGAAGATATCATTGGACACATCCTCATCTGCACTGATGGAGCTCTAATCAATGCGGATGGATTCGTATGCATTTTTATTGTGTTTTATAATTAATTTTGTATAATGGATTTCGTTTTATGATTTTGATTTTGTGTGTTTTTGTTTTAGAAGAGGAGCTGATTTACAGTTGTATTGCAGACTTTCTTACTATTTTTGGGCTATTTTCGAGCACAGTTATTGTTTTAAGGCTGCTTTCAAGATTGAGTTGTTTTTTTTGGGCTATTTTATTGCTATTACAAAAAAAATTAGGTTTCTTTCGTGCTTTTTTGGGCTTTTTAATGGTGCTGCTTATAGGGTAGCTATCGCGCTATTTAATGTTGTTGCTTTCGACTATCCATGTTGTTTTTAAGACTGTTTTATGTTGCATTAAGCATCTATTTGTTGTTTTGTATGTGTTGAGACTGTTGTTAGGTTGTTTAACTTGTTTTAGATTATTTTAGTTGGCTTGTTTAAATGTTTTAGGTTGTTGTTGGTTGGTTTGTAAGTTGTAACTATGGTTTGTATTTTGTAAGGTCGTATTATTTTGTTGGGTTATTTCTTATATGTTAGATTACTTAATGAAGTTTTAAATTTTAATGTTTCATTTTTATTCTTTAGAATTGGCAATGCTAATTTTCTTATAAAAAAAATTGGAACTTATTTTTAGCCTAAATGTTGGGATTTTTTGTTTTAGAATTGGGAAGTTGCCTAAATTGGTTTTTGGATAGGTTCGATTTTTTACATAAATCGGTTCGGGATCGGTACCGCTTTATTATGGGTCTAGAAATTTTGGGTATCGATTTTCGGTTCGGAAAATTCTCAAATCAAATTGATGCATACCCCTACTCGACCATGGTTCTCACGAAATCGGCTCACATCAAAAGGTGCACACTTTCGAGGCCATCGTCCAGCACAGTCATCCATTCTTGAAATAGAAGAGCTTACATCCAAGGTAGGAACCATTTATTTATGAAATGCAATACAGTCATCCATTCTGAGAGTAAAAGAGTTTACGTCCAAGGTAGGAACCGTCGTTTCAGAGTAAGCACGCTTACTCCCATCAACAATCAAACATGTTTGTATTCTATGTTGATATGAAAGACAATACATTCATCCAAACATCAAGTACGTTGGTAGATTATACCCTAATGTTCACAAATTTATTGGTTTGCAACCATTTAATCAGTATTTTAAAGGTTTTAGATTCCAAAAATGTGACAAAATCAACATTCTACACTTACGACCATATCTCGTCACCCATCTCGTCAAGATGAGACAACTTCTCATCCGGACCATACCAAACTCGTTCGGAATAGATCTTCTTCGATCTAAGCACACTGTATTTCACGGAAAACCACCAAAAATACGACCAATCTCCAATTGAAACGCAGCCAAACATGTCCAAATACTTCTATGATTTAATTCTAATCATGACCAATTAATCAAACATAGAATTTCCTTGCAATTGAATTTCTACTCTGCAACATACCTTATTCAAAGGCAATAAATTTTCTCAAAAATTCGGAGAGAAAACCTACATACCACCACCTAAAATGCACCATCAAAACAACAAACTTACAATCAATTAACCAAGAATTCGTTACCTATTGACCAATCAAACCCTCAATCAATCGTTAGACTCATTGTTTGATGGGTTAGGATTGTCACCTATGAACAAAATGAAAGAGTTTGGGGATAAAACTTACTTCACATCGAAAAGGACGATGAGAGAAATTCAATTCCGCCTTTAGATCATCTACTGGGGTTGTTCCACCCTAGGAATTTGTGGGTTTTGTTCCAGTGTCTCTTTTCTTTCTCTTTCTTTTTCCCTTTCTATGCTACAAGAATAGAACGTAGGTACACAAATAGAGGAATTGGTTTTCAATAGCGTAATGTTATTGGGCTTTCTTAATAAGCTTTTTTAATCGGGCCTTAGAACTGGTATTATGCCATAATGAATGACATAATGATGGTGAGGGCAGATACAAATTCAAAGTTTATTCTCACTATTATACCAGTCTGTGTTGATTCGTATTGATCAAATTTATTCTGTAACAGTTGTGCTGATATTTAAAATCATGGTTAAAATATAAGATAAAATTGTGAGGAGCACTTTAAAAGTAGGAATGATTATGGTTATCTGAACCAAACATACTTTTCTTGTTTTCCACTTTTGGAAACTAAAGGTACAAAAGTCTAATTAGCAAATGTTAGCTTTTTAATTAATTCCCCGATATCTTTTAAATTTTTGTTAATTTTTTTCCAAGACTTTAATTTACATTATAGATGATATTATTTCATTTATAAAAATTTGAAGAACCAAACTAAAGCTATTACTCAAAATTTAATGGTAATTCACAAAAAGATCACTA
The DNA here is from genome assembly GCA_001753735.1 of Embelia ribes. Classification (NCBI taxonomy): domain Eukaryota; kingdom Viridiplantae; phylum Streptophyta; class Magnoliopsida; order Ericales; family Primulaceae; genus Embelia; species Embelia ribes. The sequence continues at coordinate 6,893 of MKEJ01015108.1, forward strand.
TTATTAGAGATAATAAATTTATTCTAATGTTTTAGGACAATAATGTCCCTTTATTTTAATAGCACTCTTTATGTGTACCAAATTTGCACTAATGTCTTAGCATTTGGGCAGTTGAAGCATACTTGTTGGCAAAATTTACTCTCCCCATTTTATGTGTAGAAATTTGCTTTAAACTAATAGGCAGTATTTATGATTATTATTAAAACTAAAATGTAAATTATCATAATTTTATTAAATAATTTATTTCTATGATACCATATCCAATTTTAAGGAGACTTAGGCAAAACCTAATTTTTTATCTCTCTTCCAAAATTTATGAAATTCAGGTAGTCGCTAACAAAATTTATAAGCTAGCCATTTCAATGAATATGTGATACTTCATTTATATACTAAGATATAATTTCTCTATACATTTATTTTTTGTAATTAGTAGAGGATAAAATTTGTAGGTATACTAAAAATTTGTAAAATTCTAGCATCCCATAATTTAAGATAATAATTGAAATAAATAAAAAAAGGTGAAAAAACTTTCAAAGAAACAATATTTAAGTGAATGGTAAATCTAAACATTTCTCATTACCAGAAATGGAACTAATCCGAGTATATACGAAGAGAGAAAGAGGGATGTTGGAGATATGTCGGGTAGGAGAAGAAGAAGAATAAGGAGACACAAATGAAAATAGAGACTTACAAAAATAACGTGATGATAAATATATACACAATTTGAGGAAGGATCAAGATATCAATAGTCGCGATGACTTGAAGACTAGGAAAACGCACAGTTTGAATCGAAAATCAAATTTGTGGCGATTATATGAGCTATTAAGGCCAATAAACACAACTAAAAATCTGGAAATTCGTATAATTTGGTGATCTTGAAGAGAGTTTCTTAAAAGCGGAATTATTCCCTAGTACCGGAGTAGGCAAACTATTAATAAAAAAATATACGGTATGAAAAATATACTTCCAATAACGCATAGGTAGGGATGCAGTTGCAAGAAGAGCGAGACTTATTTAACAACATGATGATATTTTAGTTCAAGTAAATTAGTTTGATGATTAGTATGAGGATATGATAGGCGATAAATAATTCCTTAATTTAGAAAGTAGTTACTTAGAGGCCGAAATTCGCCTCACCAATCAGTTTGAACATATTTTATTTTACAATTAAATTGGTATTCTTCTTGGCATTGAAATGTAACAAAATAATTGTGCACATCATATTTTAGTAAAAGAGGAAAAGTCCAAGTATGTCATGATAATGATCAACAATGGTAAATAAATTACAACATCCATTTACTGATAAATGAGGCGTGGGGCAATACAAATTCATAAATAATAAATCCAGGGGAAACAAAGACACCGTCACAGAAAGTTTAACAGGTAACTGGCTTCTTTTCGCATATTGACAAGAATCATAAATATGATGTATGCGTTTATTGACACTAAGTAAACGAAAACTACTAATAACTTACTTAACTAAATAAAACGATGAATGTCACAAACGTGAATGTCAAATATCCAAAGGAGACGAGTACCCACAAAGGTTGTGGAGGGAGTAGTTAAGCGAGCATGATAGAAAAGGTATATGCCCGTCTCACAGTTGTTGCGTTAAAGAGTCCTCCATGTAGTTGCATCCTTCACAAAAAGAGAACTGAGCAACAAATAAAGTGAATCCTCTAGTAAATTGACTAATAGAAAATAAATTCTTGTCAATATGTGGAACATGCAATATATCATATAAGCTAAAAGAGGATTGAGCAACAAATATAATCAAACTTCGAACATGTAAAATAGGCAAATCTGTATCATCACCAACACATAGTTGGTGGTTACCTGTATATGGTTTCGCAGATAAGTTCAAATTGTGGAGATTAGAAGTAACATGATGTGTGGCTCCTGAATCGTGATATCATGGATCAACATAAGAATGAGAGGTAGAAGCCGTGTGGGCAAACAAGATATGCGTCTCCCCTTGGAAAGCTTGATCGAAGTAGTAGCGACATTAAAGACCACCATGACCGGGCTCGTGGAATAGTTGACAGTAGAGAGGACAAAGTGATTGCCTTTAAGAATTGCCCCGGCCACGGTGAGACACACGGTCGCAACCATCGGAGCGAGACTGCCTACATCCTGAGTTCCACCATTGGCCAGATGGTTGTCGCTGGTTGGAACCGGACCTTTAGGGGCTCCTGTTGGATGGTGGACCACCACTGGTACGAGTGACCACGTTGGCCAGAGGGACCAAGGCGCTAGTAAACTCATCAAGTAGTACACTATTGTGATCTAAGCAAGGCTCATGATCCACTAGATGACGATAAACAGCCTCATAAGGTAAGAGCTCGATGTGAGAGGGAATAGAGTCCACAGTCAAGTCTTAAAAAAAGTCCAAGCCAGATAATAATAGGCATTAAAGTGAATCCTTCAAAGGTTTACCAATGGCAGTTAAAGTGGCAACACGTCATTTATTTTTCAAATAATACTTATCAATAATAGAATCACCATTTTTTATAGAAGACAATTCATATTTTAAAAAGGTTGATTTAGAACGAGTTTGATAAGAAAATAGGCGAGATAAAACTTCCCAAGCCTTGTGAGAAATTTACACTTCAAAGAGGTGAATCAATGAATCCTCAAAAATCAATAAAATAAAATAGATTAGTTATGCTCTTGCCATACCAAATTTGCTAGATTAACAGCAGAAGTAGTAGTGGAGGATCCAATAGAAGGAGCTAATAAAAATTAGGATGTACACTTATCAGTCCCATTAATGAACCCATAGAAAAATGGATAAGTTTATTTTTTCACGGTAGACAATTATCCTATGTGAATTTAAGAGTGACGATATGATAGAGCTTGACAATATATGGTATGGTAGGGATGGGGGGTGGTTGCCGTAAAGTTGGCAAGTAAGAGGGCACTAGGGTTGGAATTGGTGTCGCCGGCGAAAGGAAGGACATAGGTAGTGGGCTGGATGTCAATGGGTTAAGTGGTGGCGATGGTCGGCGAGGCCATGGTGTGGCGGTGCTAACAATGTGTTTGGGCAGCTAGGTTTTAGAAAAAAAGATACGGTGATAGTCCATAGTCTTAGATTCTTGGTACCGTACATCTCACCTTAAAATTAAAAGCAGTTAAGAAGAGAAATATAATATTTATTAATTCAACAAACACCTATTTATTAATTTCTTAATTTTCTGGGAAAAAATAAAATAAAATTCATCATAAATGGTCATTGTAATGAAATCTAGACTCAGATGCACTGCAACAGCCTATTGATGTAAACCATGTGACTTTGTTCAGCTTTTTGTCTTCTTACATCGAACCACTCGTACTCTCAATACAGGCCATAATATAACAATAATATTTGTAATAATATATATATATATATATATATTCACTAATATATATGTATACTGGTAATATTATAAATTCAGATGGGGGCAAACGTCAATATTCACCCCCATGTGCCGCGACAGTGGGGATACAGGGCCAAAACCGTAATTATCTTAAAAACGGGGGTCCTTCTTTGTAAGGGGTGTGAATAAAAGCCTGTGTACACTCCCATCCCTGCCTACTCGAATCATATCGTACTTCTCTATCTATCTAAAAAATAATTTCTATCTCTGTTTCTAAAAATTTGAAAATGGGAGCTCTGGGAATGAGCTTAGTGTTGGTGCTACTCTGCTCCGCCTTTCACTCCACCTTCTCCTTTATCGACGGTAGTTTTGTTGATTCTATCTTATTTACGTATGCAAATAATTGGTACAGTTTCATTTTTGTGGTGTACATTACTAGTGCAAACTTTTAATTTGGGTATGTTCAGAAATTTCAGATTAAATGTATTATTATTATTATTATTATTATTATCATCGCTCCTTGTATTTATTAGAATAATATGACAAGAAATTGTAAAGGTAATTTTGATAATTTATATATTGATCAAAATCAGAAATTTATATATTTTTTTGACTTTTGATGAAACCGTGTGTTAATAAAACTACCTATATTATTTGTTGACATATGGAGTAATATTTTGTGATTTTATTTTCTGGTTTAATATTTTCAGTAATTCTTATTGTGTAAAGATTTTAATGTTTAATAATGCTATCATGCTATGTATGAATGCCAAGTGGGATTCACGTACTTGTTGTAGCGAAGCTTGGATCTAAAACTAAGGGGTTGGAATGGTTTTTGCGTATACCTTGGGGGGCTGTTTTATGTTTCTCAAACATATTACTAAACTATAGGGGCAAAATTGTAAACTTTATATTATGTCTTCCAGCCATTAGCAGGCTCATTAAAAAATTTAAAATTTGGGCGACTACTTCAAATTTCAAATGTTCTAATTTTAACGGTTAATTTTTAAGCCAATGATCTAAGATATTTTTGGTAGAAACTGCCAAGAATGAATTATTTGTAGCCCCAAAATCTTTTTCTTTTTCTTTTCTTCTTTTTTTTTTTTATCATTCACAATTTGTAAACTGCTAACGACCCATGATGAGTCGGATAGTACATTACCGCAATTCCCAACAGGCGTTCAACCTTTTTAATGCCTCACTTCGTTACTCGTAACGTTGCTCTCATTCATAAAATCAATCCGATTCTTTTATCTGTTAATGTGACAAAAAGAATATTTGAATATGATTAATTTTGTATGTATTGCATTGATGATTATAATTAAAAAATTTCTTGTCATATTAGCAGATAAGAAAATTTGATAAATTTTATGTGATGGTATAGCATTATTCCTTGGTTACAAATTAATGATACTCATCTAACTTAATGTAGCTTTCTTGCAACACAATTCTTTATCAAGTCTTTCAAATTTGTATAAATTATACTTTGACCCCATGAGGTTTTTGAATATTTCAAAATACCCCATGAGGTATTTTAAATTACAATTTGCCCCTAAGTCATAATACAAGTTTGAATTTTATGCAAAAAATACCATTTTACCTATAATTTTATTATTATATTTAATTAATTTTGAAGCTTATAGTTGTGAAAAATAGAAAAATATCATGCTGTAAAATCTATTTATATATGTAATTAAACAATCTACTTTTAAGATATTAAAAAAATAGAGATTGGATGCTACATAAGGGGTATTTTGATATCCTAAATTAAACTCTCACTTTGCCCCCAAAATTTTGAGATTAAATTGAGATAAACATTAAATCTCATAAGGATGGTATAATTTCATAAGCCTCAGGGGGTAAGCTAAAATTGGCAGAAACCTCAGGGGGGCAAAGTGTAATTTACCCTTCAAATTTTTTGTCTGGACTTTTTTTTTGTACATAATAAATAACTCAATCTTGATTAGTGAGAAAAAATAAAAAGCTAAGGTATAGTTTGGAATGTTCGTGATTTTAAAATTCTTTTCCTGAAGTTCTTTTTAAAACTTAATTTTAAAAATTGGTATAGCCTTAGTATTTAATAAATAAATTCTAAAAGTTATTTTGATAAGTAGT